>RJWT010012598.1:0-22351 GCA_004365215.1 Cuniculus paca
CTTTGCTTTCTTCTATATAATTTTTGGTGCTTAGCTTGAAAGACAAAATATCTTCCTTTCCTAAAACACATTTCTTTCTCCATCCATATACTTATATTAAAAAGTTTTTTTAATATTATTATTATTTTGAGACAGGGTTTTGCTCTGCAGTTCAGGCTGGATTTGAATTCACTAGGTAGCCCCAGCTGGCCTTGAATTCACAGCAATTCTCCTGCCTCACCCTCCTGGGTACTGGGATTACAGAAATGTGCTACCACACCTGCTTCTAGTTAATTATTTTAATTAGCATTAAAATAATTAGACATTATCTGCAAAAATAAAGGAAAATTTCAAGCTCTCATTTATAATAAACAAATTAAGTATCAGAGAAATGAAAAACAAACAAAATAAAAAGGCCATATCATGCAAAATTCGAAAAACAAAAGACTATGTGAGCTGTGCTTAAAAAATGTAGTGAATTTTAAAATTTTTAAATGCATTACATTAAAAGGCACATTGCCATTAATCACCCTCAAAATATTCCTTTCCCCCAGATTCCATCAATTTTGCCACTTTCTGAAGCAGTTTTGGAAGTCCTCTTCAGTAACAGTCTTTAGTTGCACTTTAATGACTACTTCAATGTCCTGATTGGATTCAAATGTTTGCCTTTCTTGGTTTTCTGGCTTTGGAGAAAAGATAGAAGTCATAAGGTGCCACATCCAATGAATAAGGTGGATGAGGACACCCTGGAAAACTCACAATCCTGCTTCTGTTGGAAAACAAACTTTACTGTATTTAAAACTAAACAAGAAAATAAGACTAACTTTCATGGATTTTAAACACTGAGAAGACTTTAAAATGGAACCGTACATGTGTGTTCAATATAGAGACACAAGTTTTATTACCCTACTGCTAGACTCTACACTGTTTTCTGGCAGTCTCAGTCTGTATTCCCAGTATGAGGCACTTACAGAGACTGATTTTTATTCCCAAGAGCACAACACAATTCTTGATATAATAGAAAAGGCCTGATAAGTATTTGCTGAGGGAAATTTTATCTTAATTTCTGTATCAGATTATAGCTGTCAATTTTCTTTTTATAATTATTCCCACAAACAAAAATGAAATAAATCTCACATACATATTTACCTCAATGACTTAAGACTGAAGCATATGACAAACCTGAGGTCATTTGATTAAAAAAAAAAGACTGAATCATTTCTAATTTCCTTGTGATTCTGAATACTAATGAATAATTCTGATATTATAACTTAATATATATGTACCAATATGTGTTAGGCATCTTTTTAGTTATACATGTTTGATCCAAATGAATTATAATGAACTTTAATAACAGAAAAGCAATTCTGAAAAGTTCTAATCTTACAGCCTGTTTTATTAAAGTTAATTCTTTCCTACAAAATGATTTCTAAATTGTACTAACAAATATGAAATAAACTAATGAAAGAATAAGAAATGTGTTCATGTTTACCGCCTGCAATTGCTAGATTTAAACTCAGTAAGTTAACAATGAAATACCAGAAAACATGGGCAATAGTGAAATAGAAACACAATTCTCCAACAGTAATCAAATGTCCCACATAAGTTTTCTAAACCTTTTAAGTTTCTAACAGGTGGAAATGAAGGTGTTTTTCACAATTGTAAATATATGTTCAACAATAAAGTCTACAGGTAATACACTGAGGTTGTGACTTAGTGATACAGTGCTTGACTAGCATGTGGGAAGCCCTAGGTTCAATCCCAGCAGAGGAAAAAACCAGAGCATGATAATCCACACCCAACATACCAGATATGTGGCAGGCTAAGGCATGAGGATGACAAGTTTAAGACTGGACTAGGCAACAACAACAACAACAGTAACAACAAAAGACTGCAGGTTGTATAACTCAAATTATAGCTAAAGAGCATAGCTACAATACTATTGATATTTCTAAGCTTATATTCACATGTCTGTGTAGCCATACTTTTTCTCTCTGGTATCCAAATAGCTTATTCCCAAATATGCCCTAAAGGAGAACTGAAAAAAGATAAGAACAGATTAGCAATTAAATCACATTCCCCTACCATTATTAGATAATTATTATGGCAATAACTGATATTCAGTAATTTCTACACACTAAGCATCATATATTCACCCTAATATCTCTATAATATTGTTAGCTATGGTTAAGAAATAAGACAACTGATGAGGAAACTGAGGCAGAGTAGCAATACTTGTGTGCATTATCATCTTTGCAGAGTTTATAATTTAGTCAGCACTGAGTCAACTGATGCTCATGCATTCTATTTAGGTTTATATAAACGACTAATAATGCTTACACCTTTGAAACCTTTCGTAGTTATAAATATATACAGTGAGAGAGATATATACGTGCACATCTGTTTCTATATGTGTGTGCATGTATGTGTACCCATGTGTGGCTGAAGTCAAAAACTCCGAAAGATTTTTCAGTCTGAGAATGACAGTGGAAAAAAAGCATAAATGATGCTGCCTACTCACAGAAGTTATCCATGGACTTACTGTCCCTCTTCTTCCCCTTTCCTTCTCTGTGTGACATGACCCATGTACCTATGAAAAAGACAAAGCAGCTGCACTGAAATACTGAACTGCATTTATTTCACGCAGAAATTGTTTTTCCAAGTCTACCACAAATAAGGCTGATTTTATATTTTATCACTGATTATGTCTTGCAAATTAAGATATGCAAAAACTCAGTTTAATCTGGTGCCATGTCTCTTAAACAATAGCCCACCCTACACTGAAGGGTAGCGATGGCAAAACTTTTAGAGACTGAGTGCCCAAACTGCAACCCAAAACTCACTTATTTGTTGCAAAGTGCCAACACTGCAGTTAAACCTGAATACTGAGGTTTTAGTTTAGAAGCAACAATTCATATATTAACAACTTTTGTCTTAAAAGTAAAACATAATAACAGAGCGTCTTAGTTAGCTAAGACAAAATATCTGATATCCAAAGTTGAAGGTGGACAGGTTTATTTTGGTTCACAGTTTGTAGAGGTTTCAGTCCATGATTGGTTGGCTCCAAGGCAGAGTGGTATGGCAGAGGGGCATCACAGTTCATGGTGGGCAGAAGACAGGAAGGCAGCAAAGCACTTGAAGTAGCAAGCAGCAAGAAGCAAATGATGCGACAAACAAAGCACCAAGCAACAAGGGACTACAGCAGCCCTCTTTCTGCCCTTCTATCTAAGCTTATAGCAGGTAGAATTGACATCCAGGGAGGGTCTTCCCATGATACACTCCTGCAACTTTTCCAAACTAATCAGTGAACTAATTTAGTAATCACTTATCCTTGATCCCAGCATCACACACTCTAGATTCAGTCACCTCCAAAAAGTCCCACTTATCAACACACGAGGCTTGGTGGGATTGAAGTGTGCATCTAGACACAAGCCATAACACCAAGATTTCAATGATACAAACAGTTTTTTATTAAAAGATCAAAGTTTTGATTTGGCATGCTTTTGTACAATTAACATGGTCTTTGCTGTTGTGATAATTTGTCAGACCTTGGCTTGTACTTTGTTAGTTTAAAAGCAACACACACAGCACTCAGGTCATCTGTTAGTACGTTTCTTGTATCAGATTTAATATAATTCAAAGCTGAAAACAGATGCTTACAAGAATAAGATGATCCAAACAAAGTAAGAAAAGCAATTCTAAGTGTTTTTATAGACTTGAAATTATCTGGATGTCATCACCTGGCATTACTACTTCTTTCCAACCATGCCCACAGCCCTGTGAGTACTGTTAACTGATGCTCAGCTGCTGGAATGATGCTGGGGCAACATGGATCACCTGCTGACAGAAATGTAAATCTTTATGCTTGTTATGATCAATTCTTTCTTTGAGACCTAGAACCTAGAAATCACCTCTAGAGAGACTTCAGTACTCCAAAGCCTGAAAACATTACCAGTGAGAAAATAATCCTGTTTAATATTATAGGTATTCATATTTAAGGAAGAGTTTACATCAAATTCACCCAGGTTTTAGGCCAGACTCGGAATTAATAAGACCAGCCAAGCATGGGAGCACATAACTATAACCCCAACACTTGGGAGGCTGGGGCAGGTGAGCACCTTAAACTCAAGGCCAGCCTGGGTTACTTAGTGAGTTACAGGACAACCTGGACTGTATACCAAGACCCTGTCACAAAACAAAAACAGAAACAAAAAATAACAACTACAACAACAAACTAAAGAGGCCGTATCTAGGGAGGGTAAAGTAATGAAAATCAGCATTCAGAGGGCTTTGAACAGAGGGGAAGCCTATATGCTAAATTTCTTATCATCTAAGGAAGGTTCTGAAGAAAATGAATGCATTTATCACAAAAGATATCTGAAATGTTATCAGATATTACAGCCATTAAAAATGATGGGCTTATGTCAGCCTATTTGAAGTAAAGTTTTAGAAATCTAGGAAAAAGAATTAAGCAGGCTATTTTTTATAAGACAGCTTTAATTTCTAACGTTTTAAAACTTTGCAGTAAAAATGATTTTTCTTAGTTGGTTTAAAAATGCCATAGTCTGGGAACTTTCAACATTGAAATATGTTAAATTTTCCAATATTTTTATCTCAACAGAAAAATCTTAAACATTGATTTTAGAATTTAAGAACACAAACATTACGTATATCATAGAAAACAAGATGATTATGGGCAATGTTAAAATATGAGTGCTAATCTGTAAATTAAAATATTTTAATATTTCTAAACTACAAAATGTTTTTCAATTCAATAGATAAATAAGGTATTGCTTGACCTATTGCAATGACAAACAAATATTAAAACAACACCCAGGATTTAGAGGCAGATTTATTTTATGTCAATGGGTACTGATTGGGATCATTTCCAAAATATCAGACCCTGATCTCTGGTGCTCTAGAGCTTGTATAGTATAAAAGCAAGCAGGAAGTACAGAGGCAGATTGGTTTGCTAATCGGTATTGGTTCTTAAAATACACATCATAGTGACCAGCTATGCATCACAGTGACCGGTCATTTCTAGAAGACAGAAGCAACCAGAACTGCAACAGGAATTATTACCCAGGCAACTAAGAAACAAGTACATTGGCAGGAAGGAGTATTTTCTGTTACAGTATGAGAAGATTAAATGATATGCATTTACTAATTCGATATTATTTCTAGGGGATAATACTGATATCATGATGGGCCTCTTGAGAAAAGTGAGTAAAATAACTTGGAAAGCTACTTTCCTCCCAGTGGGTGGGGAAAGAAGAATTGAATTGAACCACGACTTACCCATGTGTTTCTTTACTTTATCATGTAACTTACCCTCAGCACAATAAGTTATGAAACTTTGGACATCTTTAATCTGTGATTAAAACTGTCTCAGAGACACATACACATAACCTTCAATATAATCTAGATAGATGTAAATTCTGATTTAAAACAAAAACCTCAATTGAAGATATTAGGAGAAGTGCCTTGCAAATACTTCCTGAACAAAATTGCACAAGAAATAATACAAAGAAGTAACAAGTGGGATTAGGTTAAGTGAAAAAGTTGCACAGCAAAAAATACCACCAACAAAGAGACAACCTACAGAATGGAACAAAATCTTCACCAGCTATTCCTCAGACAGAAGATTAATATCTTGACTATATATACAACTCAAAAAAATCCAGCCCCAAAACTAACAGATCAATCCAAAAAATGGACAATCAAAATGATTAGATACTTCATAGTAGTAAAACACAAATGACTATTAAATACGTCTTCAGTCACTAGCAAAATACAAATTAAAAAAGCACAGAGGCTACACGCTCGCAGCAAGAGCAGCCATTATTAAGGACTCAAACACAAGACAGTAGGCAAAGTTGTGAGGAAAAAAGAATTCTTATACATTGTTGGTCGAAATGTAAACTCGTACAACCACTTTAGAAATCAATACAAAAATTTCTTTTAAAAATCCTAAAAATAGCAATTCCTTTTGACCCAGCTATAACTCTCCCAGGTATCTTCCCAGATGAGCTAAAGTTAACCTATTACAGAGACATATGCATGCTCATCTTTATAACAACACAATTCACAGTAACTAAATCATGGAAGCAGCCTATATGCCCATCGACAAATAAATGGATAAAAAAATGTTGTATGTATACACAAGAGAGTACTTCTCAGCATTAAAAAGGATAATTTTGAGTGACTAGTAAGAAAATGAATGAATCTGGAGACCATAACGCTACATGAAATACATTACTAGCAAAATGTTAAATATCACATGGTATTTCTAATATGAGATACACAGAATACAAACAATTTTAAAAGCAAGATAAAGAACCATGTTAAGAAATGGGGAGATATTCTTGGTATAGATGGGCAAGGGGATCTGTGGAAGGAAAAAGAGAGGAGGTGGCATCCAAACTCAAGCAGGTAGAGGATAGTGATTAGAGAAAGGTGGCCTTATGGTGGTGCTTGAGCTCAACTGGGTGGAGGGAAGTGAATTCTTCAGTCTTCAATATCCAATCTGCACCGTAAACCCCTGACTTACAAATGAGTTCTGTACCAGGAGAAAGTTTGTAAATCAGATTAATTCATTAATCTAACAAAGAGACACAAAGTAACCTTTGACACAATATACAAAGTATATTGCTTTGCACTTCCTAGCAGTCTCCTCTATGTAACAAACTGCTTTTCCTCTCATCCTGGGCCCTGATTGAGCACTGTAACACTGTATAGTATTTCACTGTACAGAAAGCACACACTGGCACAACTGAAACAATGTACAGCAGACGTGAACTATTTCTGCAATTTTTCCACATCTGTGAATGTCTGTGATAATGTGAGGTCCTTTTGTACCTGTGAAAATTCTCAACACGAATGTTCATAAGTCATGGATTTACTGTACTAGTATGGCCATTTCCACAGTATTTATTCTTCTTATCCATGTACATTGGAGGTTTTTCCATTTTGTATTGTTTTGATTTCTTTGTTGAGTGCTATGTTTTCACTGCAGAAATCTTTCAACTTCATGGTTAGATTTATTCCCTTTTTTTCAGTATTTTTAAAGCTTGTTTGAAGGTATTGCACATGAAATCAGTTTGCTAATTTTTTTTTCAGCCTCAGAGTTCATCATTAGTGCATCATTGATTTTTTGTATGTTAATTTTTATCATGCTATTTTGGTGAATTTGTTTAACATTTCAAGGAGTCATTTTGTGGCATCTTTAGAGTTCTCTAAGTATAAAAATATAAGTGTTACCATGAGTATTGAGTTTATATTTTTGCAAAACAGAGACGCGAGTTAGGAGAGCTTTTATTGGAAATAAGGAGAAGAAGAAAAACTCCTCCTTTTAAGAAGAATCCTGAGTAGGGTGGCTGCATGGCCAGGAATTTTAGACTTGCTTATAGGTAAATCAGAACACAGGAATTGCTCAAAAGTTTAGTGGTCACCTTTGATGAGTGGCCTTGTGTAGTTAAAGACATGACCAACTGGAACTTAGGCAACTGTCTCAGTTCTTTTTACATAACTGTTTACAGTAAACTGGGATCATACAAAGAACTGGAATGTCACACTGTAAGTTTCTCAGAAGTCAGGAATTTAGGGAGTGGCCTTTCAGGAGGGAGGGACTATATGCCATGTTGCCTGAGGGATGTTTATTCTTGGCTCAAAGTCCTAATTACTTATATACATTTAAGTTTCCATTCACTTGACTGACTAACTAACCCTATCTTGCCCTTCCCCATCTGGCTTACTGATAAGCTAACTAAACTACCTTCCACATGAGCAAATAAGGATAATTTGCCTGCTTCATTTCAGTTTGTACTCCTTTTATTTCTTTATCTTGCTTGATTACAACTAGTGAATGTGTAGGGCCAATTGCATATGTGACAACCTACCATTTCTCACTAGTGTATGAAGTGGAAGGCATTCTTCTGTGACTGAGCCCTTTACCTGTAGGACCTGATACCCACTCCAGTTAGATTATATCAGTGCATTGGTCAGCATGTCCACACTTGTTCAAAATACTCGACTCCCACAATTTAAAAGATTAGAGGATTACTTTGGTTTTTAGTTTCCAAGACTTTCATCTGTTTGGCTAGGTATGCAGTGAGAACATCATGGTGGAAGGACACAGTGCAGGAAGGCTGCTGTTTGTGGTTATTGGGAAGCACAACAGGGAAGCAGCCAGGGACAAGGCATAGACCCCAAAGTCACACCTCCTTGGCCCACAGAGATATACACAGAAGTATGCTTTACTAATTCCCTAGGCAGCTCACAAACCAGTCCCATTGATAATTAAGCTTGATGGTCACAGTCAGAATTGAATTGAATTATATGAGCCCCAGTTTTCATCCAGTGGAGAACTGTTCAGTGTATGCAGAAACATGCACACACAATACATGCACACAACACAAGCACACACCTCCATTTCCTAATATGTAATGCCTCAAGTCTTTTTGTTGTTTTTTTCAGGTTCCATATATTACAGAAAGAATCCAGTAATTAATTGTGTCTGGCTTATTTTACTTAGCATGATATATTTTATCTTGTTCTGACAGTAATGTTTCTAGAAAAGTTTATATTTACAATTAACAAATGTTTAGTTCAAAAAATTCATGATGAAATTATAATACTTCTTGGGTTTTCATTATATTGTCAAGGCTAATGATCTTAATATTTAGTGATAATTACTTTTAAGTAAACTTGGTTAGCAGTAATTGTGGTTAGTTTTCATCTTACTTTTCTTGTTGCTGAGCCAAAACACATGACACTCAAAGTTAAAGACAGAAAGGTTTATTTAGCTCACAGTTTGTAGCTGTTTTAGTCCATAATCAGCTGGCTACAAGGCAGGGTGATTTGGCAGATGGGCATTACTCAGGAAAAACAGTGTACAGCAGACAGAAGAAAGTAAGGGACCTCAACAGCATCTTTCTGCCCCTTTTATACTAATAGGCTACTGGGATTAGGGTGGTACCAAACCAATCAGTGAACTGATTTAGTAATCACACACCATTAATCCCAGCGTAACAAACTCTACATCCAACTTCTCTGAAAAGGCCCCACCTGTGACTGCTTGAGGCTTTAGGGAGACATCTAGACACAAGCCAGTTTTTTTTTTTTTTAAATAAATTCTGAATTTATTTCCTTATTTCATTTTCCTCCTTTACTCTGCAAAGCACTAAAATATAGACTCGCCCTTCCATTCTAGTAAAATTGTCCTTCCTAAGGGTAATGAAGGCCTTTTAAATTTTAGAGCTTATGAAAACTTTAACCCTTTAATTATAGACAACTAAATTAGGTAGAAAAATTAGAGGCAGTCAGACAGATTTAAGCCCTTGCAGGAGCCAGAGCAGCAGATGGGATTCATTGCAACTGTGGGGGACAAAGACACACCCGACAAAAGATGAAATGAATGCACGCACATACTTTCCCTAAGGTTCGGCAACAGGGGCTGATAATTTAAATAGGTATCCATTACCTTGGGAAAGCCAGGAAGAACCACTAACCCACTCACTACAGGAAGAGCTCCTGTTCTGTTTCACGCCTGTTTGACACGTGACTTGCTTCCCCACTTGATCCTGATTTAATCAATTTTGCCTGAGTAATTATGCTTGCAATCCTATTGGTTAACCATACTTTTGTTCCCACTTCACGCCCACCTTGTGAGCTCCCATTTTCTCTACCTTGGACCCACTTCACCTTGTGGTTTTGCGCTATAAAAATTCCTAAAAAAGACAGAGTCCTTGGCAACACACTCTGGACCCCTTCTGTCTTTCTCAGACAGAAACTTTCTTTCCCCAATAAATATATTTGGCTCATCACCTACATTGTTCCTGATAGAGCGGAAAGAAACTCTCAACCTGATAGATGTCTGGTATAAGTTTGTATTCTCTAAGATCAAAGAACAAATTTTAAGAACAACAGAGGTTAAGGGCAGAATATATTTATTGGAGTAGACAAAGCTTCATCTGAGAGACAGAAGGAGTCCCAAGTGGGTTGTCAAGGACTTTTCCCTTTCTAGGGATTCTATAGAGCAAAACCACGAGGTGAGGTAAGTCCAAGGTAGAAAAAAAAGGAAATGATAAGGTGGACATGAGATGGGACAAAACTATGGTCAACCAATAAGGTTACGAGTATAATTGCTCTGGTAAAATTGATTAGATTGCAAGCAAATAGGGAAGCAAGTCACGTAGAAAGTAGGCATGAATAAAGAACAGGGGCTCTTCTTTTTGGGGTTGGGTCCATGGCTCTTCCTGGCTCCCTCAAGGTGATGAATACCTATTTAGAATATCAATCCTTCATGTTTATCTTTAGGAAATATGTGGGTGCATTTGTTTTATCTTTTGTCTTGAGGCCTGGCCCACAGTTGAGGTGTCTGTCTCCCCCACAGTTGCAAGGTATCTTGTGTTCTGCACTGGCTCCTTTGAGGGCCCAGCCCTATCAGACTGCCCATAGTATTTCTATCTAACTTAGCTGCCGATAACATTCCCTACTCTAAAGAAGTACCTCGAACTGCTAAGGAAGTCATGGGTGATCTGACTTCTTCAGGCTAAAGGGGATCAGAGTTGTTGATCAGCAGTCAGAGGTACTCTATACAGGGTCCATCTAAAGGCCCTTGATAGACACTAGGCATTTTCATCTTGAGTAGGCATAGTGCTTTAAGTCTGGAAGGGACAAAGCCAAAGAAACAATTAACTATGCATAAGCCAAATAATAGGATCAACAAAATAATTATGAATACAGTCAAAAAAGATTTCAACCAAGAAGAGATACTAATGGTTTCCCATAAAGAGGATAAGGATAAAGTCCAGAGAATTTTAGAGTCTGACATGCCATTGATTTGTCATCTAATATCTTGAAGAGCTTTTGAGCTATTAGCAGAAGGATCAAGAATGTATTCACAACATTCAGTTTTCACAATTGCATAAGTACCCCTCATGAGGCTGTTAGAATGTCTAATGCCATCCAGTTTTAGAGAATGGTCTGTCTCATTAATTTCACTTCTTCATTTAGGAGCAAGAGACCAGCTGCAGTGTCATTTAAGGCCCATTAATTATAATTAGTTAAGACGTCAATATGTTGCATGACATCTTCTAACCCTAGGGAAAGGATAAAGATTGAGGCCAAGTGATTATACCAGTGAAACATATTTCTGGACCATTGATGTTGTAGGTGGGATAAATTTGCAAGTTTGTCAGTATGTTTGACACTGTTGCCTTGTAACCATGCAAATTCTAATGTGCATTTTCCTATCCACCCAGGGAACAACCAGGGTCATAATTGATCCCACAAGAATAGTGAGTGTCATTGAAGGCTTCTCATTTAATTCCAGTGTGATTAAACCAGTCTGTTGCAAGCCAGTCTTTAGCCTATAAAGTTATTGTGTGTATACATTGTTCCAGTGGTGGGAAGTGTATCCATCACAAGTATTTAGTGAGGTTAGACCAAGGATTCTTTTGTTCCCAACATAAAGAGGCCTTTTTATGGAGATGTCCCCTACAGAGGTTTGCCATAAATATTCATCCTAAATTTGAAAATTGCCATCTTGATATCTATGGTTGCTGGCCCTTAGGACAGGACTCTTACTTTTATTTAGTAGCAGCCTCACTAATGCCTGTAGGAAAGCTTCAGTGGCTTATTAGGAAAAATTCAATTATGTCCAGGATCATTCAGTATAATTTATAAGCCATTCAATTACTTTGTAATGGTAGGGTGAACTATGATTATTGAACTCCTTTGTATCTCATTAATATAGTCTTGTAATTTATTCCAATCATCTCCTTAAAGTGGGGATATCCACCAATGAAGTCCTGATGTGCTCAACAAGGGGAGTAGGCCACATATCAAGCAAGAGGTTTGTTGCAATGATTCTGCATATTCCTGTGCCCACATTAGAAAGGAACTGCACCCTTCTTTAAGTGGTGAAGTGATTGTGATTAGTAAAAGAGTTAATAGTAACATCACTTATCTGAAGGCTTTGTTTTCTTCTTGAACAGGAATCTTAAGTCTTTTATGGGTTCACAGGCATATTTAGGTGATTGCTCATCTTCAGTGACAATCTCTGGTTCCCAGAGCTTGAGCCTGGTGTGATGTAACCAAGAGTCTAGGCCAGTTACTTTGACAGCTGATGAGGTTGACAGGATCACAGTGTATGGCCCTTCCCAAGTTGGTCCTAGGGAAGGAGATAATGAGAGAGGGGACTTTACCAGTACTAAATCTCCAGGGTGAAATATGAAATTTCCCTTTTCTTTAGGTTGAACATCTGTTAGCTGTTGAAGAGTTTGTTGGAATTTAGCCAATAAAGTGATGTCTTTTAGTAAAGTATATTTTGCTCTATCAAAGGGAAAATCATTAGTGAGGAAAGGGCCTCCATAAAACATTTCAAATGGACTGAGGCCTAGGATTTGAGGGGCATTTCTTACTTTGATAAAGGCTAAAGGTAGTAAGTGAGGACACTGAAGGTGACTCTCCTGAACCATTTTATGAAGATTTCTTTCCAAGGTCCCATTTACTTTTATTATCTTTCCTGATGACTGTGACATCCATACACAATGGGGTGTTAGAGAATGTCAAGTGCCTGAGAGACATACTGGTGACTGTTGCTTTAAAGTAAGGCCCATTATCACCCTGTAACCTCTTAGGAAGTCTGAATCTGTGGATGATTTCTGAGACCAAGACTTTTACCACCTCTTGTGCTTTTTCTGTTTTACAAGGGAAGACCTCAACCCAGTTTGTAAAAGTATCTACATACATGAATAAGTACTGAAGTTACTTAGTCTTTGGCATATGAGTAAAATTGTGCTGCCAGTCTTCTCTGGGCTGTTCACCATGTCTCTGTATACTGAAAGGAACTATGGTTTGACTAAGAGGATTGTTTTATTGGCAGAGTTCACATGTTTTAATTATCTGTTGTATTCTCTGCAAAAGCCCTTTTCCTATGAATAATTTTGAGGCCATCTGTTGGGTCTTGTCTCTCCTCAAATAAAAGGTTTACTGCAAAGACTTAATAATTTCCCATTGATTAGCACCAGGAAGGAACAATTTACCATCATTTGATTGTAACCATCTTGATGGAAAGAACTGATACCCATGGGAGAGAGCCCATTTGATTTCTGAATGAGAATATTTGGGTTGAGTATGATTAAGGGACACTTCCCAGATTGGGGAAGCCTGAAGTGGGGGGTACTTGAGGAGCCTTTTTAGCTACTAAATCAACCAATTGATTATTTTGAAATACCTCGTCAATTGCCTTTTGGGGTCCCCAACAGTGAATTACTGACACTTTGGAGGACAGGTAGACAGATAATAAAAGATCATCTATCTCTTTGTGATATTTTATGGGAGATCCATTGACTGTTAGATATTTTTTCTCTTTCCATATAATGGGCATGTAATACTAGGAAACTATATCTCAAAATTGGTATAAAAATTGACTTTTTGTCCTTTGCTGAGTTGTTCAGAGCTCCCCTAGCTGAGCACTAGTCCCAGGTGTAAGTGAAGAACTTTCAAGAGTCTGAAGTAAAGTCACCACTACATAGCCTGCTTTTCTTGTCCCATCTTCCATGAAGGAACTGCCATCACAGAAGAGGGTCAAATCAGGGTCAGTAAGGGGTATGTCTAATAAGTCTTCTTTGGCTGCATATGTATGGAGAATTACCTGTTCACCATCATGTCACTCAGCCTCAATTTCCTCCTTTTCTGGCAAAAATGTGGCAGGGTTTAAAGAGGAACATATCTTTATTTCAATGGCTGGTCCTTCTAGAAGTAGAGCCTGGTTTTTAAGTCAGTTGTCTGTTAGCTATATGGTCCCTTTGGAAGAAAGAAGTCCTGTCACACTGTGAGACATATGTAAAATGAGATATCTGCCTAAAGTCGGCTTGGATACCTCTGGCACTGAGAACTACAGCTGCCATAGCTCTAAGGCAAGCAAGCCATCCCTTTGCTGCAATGTCTAATTCATGACTCAGATACCCTATAGGCTGTTGAGTGGGTCCCCAATCCTGTGTAAGCACTCCCTTGGCTCTCATTGACATATAAATTGAAATGGTGTCCTGTGGGTAGGCTCATGACTGAGGCATTTAGGAGCACTTTTTTAATCTTCTAGTATGCAACTTGGGAATCAGGTTCTTGGTTAAAATATGGGTATCTGCCTTTTGGGCCTTTTATAAATTGATAGAGGGATCATGCAATCTCCTCCATATCCTAGTATCCAAAAGCAATGAAAGCCTGTAATTTCTAGGAATTCCCTTAGTCATTTTAGAGTCGGGCTATGAGAAGGAAAGAATTGGTATACTTCTTTCTTTCCCTAGCCTTTGGGTTCCCTTGGATATGATGAGACCTAAATATTTTACTTCAAGACTACAGTCTTGCTTTAGATTTAGAAACCTTATAACCTCTGTCTGCTAGAAAATTTAGCAGAGCACAAGTGTCTTTTCTATAGAGCTCTTCTGAGGAAGCATGTAACAGTATATCATCTACATATTTGTAAGACCATAAACTGGGAAAACTCAAAACATGCCAAGTCATGGGAAAGCACTTGCCCAAAAAGATGTGGACTATCTCTGAACCCTTGGGGGGAGCATGGTCCACTGAGAAGCCTGGTCATGAGGATTTTCAAAAGCAAAAGGAAACTGGGAATCTGTAGGTAAAGTAAAACAAAAGAAGGCATCTTTTAAATTTAACACTAAAAAACCAACTGGTATTTTCTGGGATCTGAGAAAAAAGAGCTTATGGGTTAGCTACCAGTTAGTGAATTGACACGACTACCTCATTTATCAATCTAAGTTCCTGTATTAACCTCCTCTTGCCATTGAGTTTTTTAATTCCCAAATGGGGTGTTACAGGGCTCAAGTAAACCTTGTGCCCTTAGGTTATCAATTACAGGTAATAATCATCTCTTAATTTTAGGTTTTAAAGTTATTGTCTCTGGTGAGGAAAAATGGTAGACCCTCTGAGATGCATCTGTACTGAAGCAGCTCTTGCCCATACTTCAGGATTTATTCTGTCTCCATGAGGGGAAGGCAGTATGCCTACCCTGGGTGCATATATATTACAGCACTGAGACAAGATAAAATCTCTTCCTAAGAGAGGAACTGGACTTTCAGGCATAATCAAAAGGGAATGTGTAAAAAGAAAGGCATCCCAGTTACAGCCTAAGGATTGTGAAAAATAGCAAATTCCCTCCTCTCCAGTGACTCCTTTCACTGAGGTATGATGACTGGAAGGAAGGCCAGAATTGAAAAAGAAGGACCAAAAGACATATGCCAGTGTATAGCAATAGACTGGTTTCTTTTCCCTTTATAGTCATGATTACCTGGGTCTCCCCTGTAAGAATGACAGTCCAGCCAGAGGGAGAAGGCAGAGAGTATCCCAGGGCCCTTCAGTCTTGCTGGATCGACTGATAGAATGGGTCTGAACTCTGGGGCCTTTGCCTCAGAGGGCAGTCTGATCTCCAGTAGTCACCTTTAAAAGTAGGGCATGGCCCAGGCGGTTTGTCAGAGCACTCCCTCTTAAGATGGTCTGGCTTTTTGCAGCAGTAGTAAGTGTAGCCATTGAGCTCTTCTTGGCACTCCACGAATCAGACTTAGGGTCTGTTTCTCTTGATTCTGCAACAAAGGCAGTCACTTTCTCATAGTCTCTTTGTTTTCTCTCTTTGGCCTCCTCCTCATCATGGTTATAAAATCTTGAGGAGGCAGTTTTTACTAAACTATAAAGTGAGCTATCTGGAGCAAAAGCCATCTTTTGTAGCTTTTTTCTAATATCTGAGACTGACTGGGTAATGAACTTAGCTTTAAGAATAATTTGTCCTTCTATTGAATCAGGATCTAAGGAAGTATGTTTTATCAATACCTCTTATAAATGATCTAAGAAGTCAGAGGAGTTCACCTTTTTCTGTTGTCAAATAGCTGACTATTTAAAATAATTGAATGACTTACTTTTTAGACTTCTTAGACCTCCAAGAGCACATGTCTGGAAATGTCTACTAGTCCAATCTCCCATTGGGTTGCTAGGCAAGTAGGGGTCTTGAATAGGGACTGCTTGGACCCCAGTGGGAACTGGTAGTTCTTCTGACCGCCTATTTTCTGGTCTTCTAAATTTAACAATATGATATTTATCTCTAAATGTGGTAGCAGCTTTTAATGCAGTTCATCTCTCATTAGGAGTTAATGTTTAAGAGTAACATTACATGTTTCAAATGTAGCTTATAGAGCTGAGTAATGCCTCTGAAGACCTCAATATACTTTTCAGGGTCATTTGAAAAAATTTTAAGATCTAACTTTATCTGTTTTAGGTCACTGAGAGAAAAAGGGCACATGAACGCTGTAAGTTTTTGCCCATTTACTTCCAGTAAAGGATATTGTCCTTGAGGAGCTTGCATAAATGCAGCTACAGGATCCCTGTAGAATCCTGGATTATGGCTGGTCTAGAAACCCCATCCTCAAGACTGGAAGGGCAAGTAGGGGAAACCTCAGATTCAGTAATGGTGGGCAAGACTTTGATTAAAGCTGTTTTGTCCTCAGGTTCCAAAGGTTGGGGAGGAGCAGTCTCAGGTTCTGGGACAGTAAATGCCTTAAGGATCTGAGGCGCCTGGTAACCCTGTGACTCACAATTACATTTTGAACATAAATGAGGACTACTTCTTAATGCAAAGAAAGTCTGAACATAAGACAATTCTGACCATTTTCCCTCTTTTTCACAGTATGTTACTAGTTGTAAAATAACATCATAATTAATACTTCCCTCTGCATTCCATTTTGGCTCTAGGGGGTTTCTAGGCCACAAGCATATGCAGAAAAATATCAAATGGCACTTTTTCAATATGTAAGGGTAGAACATCTTCCAGTGCTTAAGAATACATTCTAAAACAGTAAGAGACTTTGACTTTGAGCACCCCATGTCTAAAATACAAAAAGAAACAATTTGGACATCCCATCCTTATTTCTATTTGATTTCTATGCCTTCAAGGCATCCCTCTAATAGATTCCACTGCAGAGCAGATGAATGCCATCTGAGAGAGTAGAAGACAAAATTTGACCAGCCTATCCACCCTTAAACTGGTGTGCAATTTTATCTCCCCAGGGAGCTTGTGAACTTACTCCTGTAGGACATTTATAAACACAAGTTACAATTGGTCTTCATTTAAATTTTTGAAGTTCAAAGGTTAAACATAGTTATCACCTAGCAGTCACATTTTATGCATTAGCAAAGGCACATTAGTCTTCTATGTACCTATGAAAGAAGACTGACCAAAATCCTTTTCACTTTTAATTAGCTTATGTAAAACACAAATGTAAATCATTCCCCTGATAGCTGCTGTGAAAGGCAAACAGTTGTTGCAAACTGCCTCAACCTAATTTCCAAAGGGAGCTGTAGTCTAAGTTGTTATAAAATCTACTTAAAAGCTTAGGGAGAATTTCTAGTTTACTAGCAGACCGAGCTAGTTTACTAGCAGACCGAGATAAGTATGATAAGTGGAGATTTTTCTGTGATTGAAAGTTCACTTTTACTGAGTAAGGTTTGGGTATCCACCAGAGAACAACCATGGCCATGACCACTTAGTTGCTCTCAGTTTCCATTAAGAGCATTTAACTAGCTGACAGAGTAGCCACTTGTCTTGGTTACTTTTCTCTCATTGCTGAGACAAAACACCTGACACCCAAAATGAAAGAAGGAAAGGTTTATTTTGCTTACAGATTTTGGAAATTTCAATCCATAATCAGCTGGCTTTAAGGCAGGGTGAGATGGCACTGGGGCAACACTTTAAGGCAGCAGCCAGAGTGAAAAGGGAAACAAGCCTCCTTTCCTCCCTTATATTGTACATAGACCACCCCCCTTTCCCCAGGGCAGGTATAGCACTCAGAAAATCTCTGTGCTCTCCTCTTGCACAGGATTAGGTTATTTACAAAGTAAGAAACCTGGCTCCCTGCTGAGCATCTCAGTTAAATTTCTAAACTTCTCAAGTTGACACAATGTATTAACCATAACAATCCACTCCTTGTCAACTTGGCAACCAGACATATTTCTTTAAACCAGCATTAACTCTATCAACATTATATTACATTAGAAACACAACATTTGTCCTTGGACCCCAAAAGACTCATATACATTCCTTTATGTAAAAGGCATTTAGCCCATCTGTAAGAGTTGCCAAAGTCCTGTTTCAGCATTGCTAAAAAGTTTAAGTCGCAAGTCTCCTTCAAGATGCAAGGCAAACTCTTAGCTGTATACCCCTGAACAAATGAAAACAAAGTTAAACACTTTCAACATGCAATGGCACAAGATAAATATTTTTATTTCTAAAGTTACAAACAAGAGGGTACAAAGAATTGGGACAAAAGAAAGTCCAAAATCTAGCAGGGCAAATATTAAGTCCTGTAGTTGCATGTCCAGCATCTGAAGCAATCTGTGGCAAATTGTGAGTTTCAAAGGGCTTCTGTGGTTCCACCTCTATAGCACTTCTGAATGTTTTAGCTCCTGCCACAGCTATCTTGTGCTTGCTCTTTCTCAATCTTTGCAGCTTTCCTTAGATGATCCACATTTCTGGCTTTTCCAAACTTTTGGGGTCTCCACTGCACTTTTGGCTTCACACTCACAGCTTCACACACTGCCCTCTCAGGGGCACACTGCCTTGCCTCCCAGGCCTTCTGAAATTGGAGTAGAAGCTTTTACAACCTCAGAACTTATGTATTATGTATGCACCTAAAACCAGCACCATATGGATGATACTGAGGTCTGCTGCTAGCTGGAGCAGTAGCCAGATTTTCCTCTCTCTTGGCTGTAGGGGTTGAGTGCCTGGATCACTGGGTACTCTGAACCTGATTGTGAGGAACAAATTTTCTATGCTGCCACCATTCTGGAACCTCTTGGGGCCTCTGCCGCTATTCTGGAACACGGCAGTCTTACGTTTTCTCCTCCAAGTAAAGTCTTTCACTTTTGCAGTTTTGGAGCTACACAGAATGGGGACCTGCTGCTTCTTTTTATGATGCCCACAGGCTATATTTTATATTTTTTTCTGTTCCTTCTCAGCAATCAAGGTCTTAGTTCTATCTTTGTAGTCCACAGCTTTCTGGTCAAACTCACAACATTTTGAATCACCATGCTGAGCTCTTTAAGCAACATAAATCTGGCTAAAAGTCCCCAACAATAGTCATGCCACCACCTCAACATTTGACTGCCTTGAAATTTCTTCTGCCAGATCAATTAGTCTGCTGCCCTTAATCTTAGTCTCAGGCAAAGTCTCTGGACACAAGCAGAATGCAGACAAACTTTCTGCCAAGCCATAACACACATATTCTGGAGTCCAACACCCAATGCAGTCCTTCTTTCCAGCAGAAACCTGCTGAGCCTAGTCTTTACTAGCAGGATTTCTATCAGCCTTCTGGTCTCCTGAGCTCTGACCAGAATCTCCCATGCAGAACAGCCTAAGCTGTTCCAGCTCTACTGTCTCAGGTGACATCTCCGAACCTTTCCAAACTCTTCCCACAAGCCATTCCCAAAGGCTCTTAAACCACATGGTCAGGTACAGTCACAGCAACAACCCCATTCCTGGTACCAAGTTTTGTCTTCGTTACTTTTCTCCTGTTGCCGGGATAAAACACCTGACACCCAAAATGAAGGAAGGAAAGGTTTATTTTGGAGATTTCAGTCCATAATCATCACCTGGCTCTAAGTCACGGTGGCATGGCACTGGGGCAACATTTTAAGGCAGCAGCCTGAGCAAAAAGGGAAACAAGCCTCTTCTCTTCCCTTATATTGTACGTAGGCCACTCCCCCACCCCAGGATGGGTGTAGCACTCACAAAATGTCTGTGCCCTCCTCTTGCACAGCATGAGAATATTTACAAAGTAAGAACCGTGGCTCCTTGCTGAGCCTCTTAGTTAAACTTCTAAACTTCTCAAGTTGACACAACGTATCAACCATAACACCACTGTTTGTCAGAGTTCTGTAAGGGACAGTGAAAAGCCTAAGTAAGATCATTACTTAGTGCTTTCCAAATTTATAGTAAAGGTTTTAAAGTCCGTAACTTATTATCAAAGTATTTTTCTACTATACACTTAAATAACAATTAGACCTAGGAGGGGAAGAGGAAAGGTAGGAGATCCTCCTTTAGGCTAAATGTGTTTAAGTACAGTAAGTGTGCTGCTTTGGAAATAGCTCCTTCTGATTTCACCCAGAAGTTGGTTCTCTCCACTGTGTCTCAGTTTCAGCCTCCCAAGGGAGACCTCTCCAGAACACTAAGCAGGGACATGGTTTTTATGTGTGTTCTTCTGGATGGGCAAAATTCTGATGTCTCATCTAACTCAGAGATGGAGTATGTGCCCCTCACCTAGTATGACTTCCCTAGTATGTCTTCAATATTAGAAAATACTCATTTTTTTATGAGCTTAACTTAAGCCGTTGAACAGTGTCTTGGGCATTTTTCTCTCATTGCTGAGACAAACACCTAACACCCAAAATGAAGGAAGGAAAGGTTTATTTAGCTTACAGATTCTGGAGATCTCAGTCCATAATCAGCTGGCTCCAATGCAGGATGGCATGGCAATGGGGCAACACTTCAAGGCAGCTGCCAAAGCAGAAGAGAAAACAAAACCTCTTCTCCCTTACACAGGCCACCCCCCACCCTCCCCCCACCCCCTGCTTCAGGGCTGGTGTAAATCTCACAAAATCTCCATGCCCTCCTTTGCACAGGATGAGGATAGTTACAAAGTAAGAACTCTGGCTCACTGCTGAGTCTCTCAGTTAAACTTCTAAACTTCTCAAGTTGACACAATGTATCAACCACAGCAAATAGGTTGGAACAATCTAGAGTTTTTTCTAATGTTACATACCTCTAAAAAGGAAAGTACCAAGTGACATGAAAAGATAAGGAGTAAAGCCAGAGAAAGGAAACTAAAGCAGAACAGGGTTGACATTTCCTTTAGAGTGTAGAAGAGGTTCAGAGCCAGGTTTCCCACTGAAACCTGTCCTCCAAGTCTTTAGACCAGCCACCAACCTAGCATCATTTAACTGGTAGAAGGAGTTCCATGTTTTATTATATAGGAATGTATATTTTTCTCAGTCTGAGCTAGATTTTATTTAAAAAGACCCATTTCACAGAAGTTTATATTAAAGTCCACTGGGGGAATTCTCACATTACTCCCATGCTATTGATTAAAGTCAAGCAAGGAATACAGTACATTTAGTAACTAGTTTAAATCCAATGTGCACAAGAACAAAACAGTAATAATAAATATCCAATTAAGATGTATCATAACCATATAACCTTCGCATATTTTAACTTAGATTTATCATCGGTTTAACAAAACTATGAGACAAAGCACAAGCAATTATAAACAATGGGCAAAGACATAACAATCCAGAATCTGTGAAACAAAAGTAAACTCTTACCTCTGTTCCAGATTGTTGTCCTTCCTAGAATTAATTCTTCAATTTTAGAGAATACGAATGTGTTGCAGAAATTTAACAGATTGAGAGTTTCTTTCCCCTATATCACTTTGAAAAGAAGTTGGGCACAGCGTGCACAATTTAATCCCAGCTACTTTGGAGGTTGAGCAAAGCCGATTTCAAGTTTGAAGTCTTACCAAGTTCTTGTTTCACAATAAAATTTTAAAAAACACTGGAGGTGTAAATCCGTGTTAAGAGTTCTTTCCTAGCATATAAGAGACCATAGGTTCAATCCTCAGTATAGCAAAAACGAAAAAATAACTTGAAGGGAAAGAATCTTTTAAAACTTTTTCATGCTTCACTTTTCTGGCTTTTTCTCTTGAACCTACTGATAATTATCTCCTTAGGTAGTGTAAGGCTTGAATAGGAACTAACTCTCCTTGCTCACGAATTGTGTGCCAGCAGAAGCACTGCTCTCTGCTGGAAATTCAGCTCAGTACCCAAGTTGTCATTGGCAAGCACAGGATATAATGGAGGAGATAAGATAAGATAAGATAAGAAGATAAAATAAGGAATTTTTCAGGTCTTGGGGACCTCTGGAGATACCAGAGAATTTACATCAGACATTTCGAAGGACTGTGTCCACTAAGGGGCAAGACTGCCAGAGAACTTTGACCACAGATGTTTATTAAAATCTTGTCTAGGCCATTTGTGGACTGTGGGGTAAGAGAACAAGAAGTCACCAAGAAGCAAACCTTCCCTGTGAATTGGTGCCATGTGCAGGCCACTGGAGGGTGAGCCAGATGCCAGCCCCTTCCAATGTGCAGCTTGGGAACCAAGAAGAGCCAAAACCCCCGCCCAGCTGTGAGCAATGATTTGGTGAAACACGGGCTGTGATGATAGCTATTGAGGTAAAATACAGTTTAACACTTGTAATGCTTAGTGTTTTACTGACTTTGCAGATCTAAAGCCAGTAGTTTCATCA
>RJWT010012599.1:0-22347 GCA_004365215.1 Cuniculus paca
TATGAATGAACAATATAAGAGAGATTTTGAATGCATGAAACAGATTCAAAGAGATATCCAGGAAATTAAAAACTCCATTGAAAGCTGGAAAAAATCACTTGAAAGAAACTGAAGATAGATTTTCAGACCTTGAAGACAGGTGTGCAGTTTGTGATCATGAAAGGAAAGACCTCTTAAAAATGAGGAACCAGGAAATAATTCAATGACTGCAAGATGATGTGAAGTGAAATAATTTAAGAGTGATAGGTATCAGTGAAAAAGGAGGGGTCAACATAAATGACATTAAAATTCTAGTTACAGAAGTACTAGCAGGAAACTTCCAAAACATGGGAAAAGGACATGATATTCAGATAAGTGAGACATATAGAATTCCAGCTAGCTATAACCAAATAAATCTACATCCAGACATATAATAATCAAAATTCCAGAAATTCAGCACAAGAACAGAAAATTAAAAGCTGTTGTAGAGAAGAAACAGATCACTTATAATGGAAAACCCATCAGAATCACAACAGACTTCTCAACACAAACCATCAAGTCAAGAAGAGCTTGGAGTGAAATATTTCAAGTCCTGAAAGAAAACAACTTCTAAGCCAGCTTGATGTACCCTACAAAACTGTCTTTCAAAATTAGTAGAAAAACAAGGTACTTCCATGGCAAAGAATAACTGAAGGAATTCATGACTGCCAAACCAACCCTACAAAGAATATTGAAGGACATTTTAGAGAAAGATAAAAAAAGACCATGGTTCCAGGAACAGCAGCAGAAGGGGATTACAAAGCAGGGCAGACAACTGAATGGAGGGTAAAAGTAGATAGCCAATGGCAGGAAAATAGCATGGCAGAGATGAGCAAGTGTATGTTGGCAGTAACCATCAATGTAGATGCCTCAATTAACCAATAAAAAGAAACACAGGCAGAGTGGATCAGGAGACAAGATCCATCAATATGCTTTATCCAAGAAACACATTTAACTCAAAAGGAAATTCATAGATTAAAAGTCAAAGGAGAGAAAACAATGCTCTATATGTCAGGGAACCAGAAAAAAACAGTAGGGGTAGCTTGCCCATCAGCTGCAGAATGGACAAGAAAGATATGGCATTTCTATACAAAGGAAAGTTACTCAGCTATAAAGAAAGACAACCTCAAGGCTCTTGAAGGTTCATGGATACAACTTGAGATCATGCTTATGGGTGAAATGGTTGAGAGTCCTGTGGGTGAACATTGTATTGTCTCCCTATTATAAAAACCTAAAGAAATTAGTAGGATCCAAAATGCACAACAGTTTGTGAAGGTGAAAGGGGAGGAGATGTCTACAGGGGGAAAGCAGTGGTCATTGTTAATCTATTACCCTGTTTTGAAATCCCATATTGTTTTTATTGTTCTGTTTAACTTGGTTTTATTCTGTTTTGTTACGTTTGATTTTATTATATTTGATGGCATGGACAGCTATTTCAAAACTAACAAAATGATTATAGTACCCTTTATTGATTTCCTATTATCTTGTTTCAAAGCCCTATATTGCTTTACTTGTTTTCTTTTGATTGATTTTATTCTATTGTGCCTCATTTGATTTTATTATGTGTGAAGGTACAAGCAGCTACTTTGAAGATAGCAAGATATATTATGGTAGCCACACTGTTGTATTCTTATTGTCTTGTTTTGAAGTCTTGTATGGCTTCCATTGTTTTGTTTTGATTGGTTTTATTCTGTTCTGTTTTGTTTGATTTTATTGTACTTGAGGGTATAGGCAGTTATTTTGCAGATAACGAGAGATGTTATGGTAGCCATTGTTGATTTCCTTTTATCTTGTTTTAAAGTCTTGTATCATGTTCATTGTTTTGTTTTGATTGACTATTCTATTTTGTTTTCTTTGTTTTATTATGTCTGATGATACAAACAGCTACTTTGAAGATAACGAGATGCATTATGGTAGCCACTGTTGTATTCCAGCTGTATTGTTTTGAAGTTCTGTATTGTTTTCACTGTTTTGATTGGTCTTATTGTAGTCTGTTTTGTTTGATTTTATTGTGCCTTATGGTATGGGAAATTATTATGAAGATAGCAAGAGGCAACATGGTAGTGATTGTTGGTGTATTTTTAACTTGTTTGGAAGTCTTGCATCATGTTCATTGTTTTGTTTTGATTGACTGTATTCTGTTTTATTTTATTTTTGGTTTTATTCTCTTCAAAATAAAAAATAAAATAAAATAAAATTAGACTCTCTGTGTCCTCTTTCCATGTATCTCAGGTTAAGACTATGAGACCTCATTCTTTTCTTGTGTTTATGTTATATTGCAACTGTTCACAGGATTGGAATTTTTCCCATGTATGCAAGAATTTATGCTTTGGGCAAGGTAACTTGTAGTCGGTATGGTGCTCCTGGCTGTTGTGTTCATGAAATTTGCTGCCTATTTTATTTCCACTGCACTTATTTGGTATTATATGCAGGTCTATGCATCAGTTTTTTTTTCATTTTTGTTATCTCTTTCACCACTTTCTAGAATAATGAGACTCCCATTTAAAAAATGGCATGCTATTAATAGCTCTGCTGACTTTGCCATGATAATCTTGCTTTAAGAGTGTTTTTGCTTCTGCAAAGAGTACTGATGTCTGTTTTATGTGCCAGTGGATTCAAAGATTGCTATAATGTTTGTATATGTATATTACATAGAGGTTTAAATTAGTCAATACATTTAGACACAAATGTCAGACCCCTGTCTTTGCAAGATATTTGACAAGATAGACACTATGTGCATTCCTTCATGAGGGGAATACTGAATTGTCTATTAGTAACGAAAACAGCAGTAGTAGAAACTAAGCCAAGCCCTAATCTCTTAGTTCCAGGACTCCAGTAAAACACATTACACTTGACTTCTAGGCCATAGACAGAAAAGATGATGACTCTTTGCTCTCCCACAAGCTTATTTTCTCTCTCACAGATGGAAATTCTTAGTAGGTTTTCATTAGTTTACATCTTGGATGTATTTATTCTATGAGTGCACTCCAGTTATATCAGTTTATGTGTTAGAAAATAAATGTTAGATCCTCCTTCCTTCTGGATTTTTTGCAGAATATAAGCCAATGTGCTGAGTCTTTGTTAGTTCCAAAGCACACAGAAAGGTCAGTGGTGGTGGCTGACCAATCTAGAGATCCAGGATTCAGGCGAGACAGGTTCCATATGATTCCTAGGCCATAGACAGAGATAAAAAGGATGCCAGTTCATCTTCCTACCAGTTTATTTATTTTTTCTCAGAAAGGAGACACCTTTTTGAGCCCATGTTCTTCTGTTTCCTATCAGATGTGTAATTCCTATTACTTGCCTCTCAGACACATTATACACAACCAGGTTTGTATTCCCAAGACAATGAGGAAAAGAAACTTATGGCATTATGCTCCAGTTAGTTAATTTTTGTAGAAATACATCAAACTGGTCCAAACTATCTTATGTACAAGCTTTTTCTACCTTTTGGGAAAATCCTAAATTACGCTCCCAATGTAAATTAGACCCAGGTGTGAAGGCATTCAATCAGATGAATGTCCCTTGTTTAAGTGATTTATCATCATTTCAGTCACCTCCAAACCACAAGAGCACTAATGCTCAGAACTCAGGCAAAAAAGGGGCCTGCTCCTCCTTACTTCAGGTCCCCAGGAAATGCAACAGCCCCACCAGCACATATGTGCCCTCTTCAAGAGTCATTAAGTTGATTCAGACCAATTAGATGTCAACAACATTTCTCTATGCAAAATATTAGACAGATTAAATAGGACTTGGGTAATTTTTCAGATGTCCCTGAAAAACATATACAAGCTTTTCAGCAGGTTCATGTTATGAAGTATCTTGGAAGGATGTCAATGATATTTGGGAACAGACTTACAGATTCATAAAGATCCCATGTAACTGCGGGAGCCATGTGTTATGGTGAATGATTACATACACTAAATAGTAATGTGGCCATAGATGTCCCTAACTGAGATTATAATGACCTTGATAATATGTAAAAATACAGATATTCTAAAACTGATATTCTAGAAGTACTAAAAGCCAATAAAATCAATTTAGTTAACCATAGTAATCTGGATACCACTGATCAGGACCTAAATGAAAAACCAATAGCATTTCTTGAATGACTTAAGGAAGCTGTGCAAAAGCATACTATTATTGATCCCCCACCTACTCTAGTGAGGACTGAATCCTCTTTAGAGACAGATTTCTTACCCAGTTAGTCTAGATATTAGGAGGGCACCATCTTCAGAAAATGGCTTCAGTACCTGGAGCTCCCACTGACAACCTACTGAAGGCTGATAATTCTGGTTTTCTTTTTCTTTTTTTTAAACCAGGGTATACAGGAGGAGTAGAGTGAGCAAAAGGAGGCTAAAATTAAATTTGAGCTACAAGACATAAAGCATGTGGAGTTTCTTACTGCATTGCAAGGTGGCCCCATGTTATTTGCTGGCTCTTTCCTCAAGGAAGATGAGTTAACTAGTAAGTGTGTTGTCTTCTGGCAAATGGGCCACAGGAAGATAAATTGCCTTATTGAAGTTCAACCTCTTAGTTAACTTGTCCTAAATGTAGCAAAACAGAACATTAAAGGACTTACTATCCTGCAGACCAAAGAAACCTTGGTCCAGCACCCTAGATGTTGTCCTTGGAGGAGGACCAAAACTCGAGACAGCCTCCAGCCTGATCATCAGCATTAATGACATGGAGCTTTGGGAAATGCAGGATGTCACAGGTTCCTTCTCAAGAGTGAGGTCGCCTATTCTGTTCTTATCTCCAATTCAGGCTCCTGACTCTTGACAAGTTATGGGTATCAATGGGACTCTGATGATCAAGCATTTTGCACATTCTCTGTGTAGTTTATGGGATAGTTTTCTCCTTACCAAGTTTTCTTTGTATTTTTTGAATGTCTTATCACTTCATTGGGTTAAGACTTATGTACAAAGATGGGGCAAGGATCATGTTTGGCTCATCTAACAGTTCCACATTTATAACAATGGATGCCTCTCCCAGGGATACTTAGAATGATTTTTATCCTTGGGACCTTTCTATTACATTCATATGAGGCCACTGACATACTTGAAAAGGCTATTCCTTCCACTCCAGTGGTGATTAAGCTAGAGGGTTCTTATTGCTTTTCATCCAATAGACAATATTTCCTTCATCCTGTAGCTTGAACTGGGTTAGAGCTTCTAATAAATAAACTTCTTCACTATAGACTTCTAGTGTCTTGTTCACATACCTTTTAACAACCTAATCTTAGCCACCAAGATACCCAATAAAGATAACTGTTTAGTGGAAGATCTCTAAATAAATGATACATTCATTTCTATACATTCAGTAGTCCCTAGTCCCTTGAGCTGACCCTGCTGGGACATGTTTCTTAAAATATCTAATGGCTTATAGTCCTAGATAATAAAAGACACCTTCTTTTGCATTCTAGTAATACTTGAGTCCCATTCATTTTTGCTTTTGAGTGAACTCATGCCTGAATTGGAGCCAGCAGCTTACCTGGACTGTTCTTCCCCAACGATTCAAGGACAGTTCCCAGTTTTAGCGAGGGACTTAAGTGGCCTAATCTTAATGGATGGGGATATCATGCAATGTGTAGATGATCCTGTCTATTCCCCTTCTGTAACAAAGGTTCAAAATCATTTGCTTCAGGCTTTTAACTTCTTGGTTGACAGAGGATATTGAGATTCAAAGTCTCAGGCCCAATTAATTTCCAAAAAGTCCCCTACTTAGGGTTTGTTTAATCCTCATGGCACTAAGGTCTTTCAGCTGAGCATGTACAGGCCATCCAAGCAATTCCAGTCCCCAACATCAGAAAGCAACTTTCGACTTTCCTAGGATTAACAGGCGATTTGGTTATAGATCCCAGAATACAGCCTTATGGCTGTACCTCTCTTTTTGAGTTCCTAGAGGGAAACAATGATCAAATTCCTTTCCTGGAAGCAGGAATATCAGCAGACTTATGACAAATTCAAATCCTCTCTCCTCAAGGCCACTGCTTAGGAACTGCCAAAATTTGACAAACCGGTTATAAGTAATGGAGTAACTAAACATCATGATGTGGCTTTAGGGATCTTTACCCAGGACTTAGGACCTATTCAAAGTCCTTTAGGGTACTTATCAAAGTGATTACACACAGTAGCATACAATGACCAAAATGTATCAAGGCAAAAGTGGCATCTGCTCTTTTAGTAAAGGAATCACTTAAGATTACTTTGGTATCTCTGCAATGTATATTTCTTATCAAATGAATTGCTAAGATTCTTATCAAGGGTATCATCTCAGTCCTGCTACTTTCCTGCCTACTCCTAACCTCAATCTCTGACTAGAAGAAAAACAACATTGAGATCGCCCTTGATTGTCTTGACATTGCTAATCTAACTTGTGCTAGCCATCCAGGACTGCCGGACAGCCTCTTAATAATTCAGATGTAATCTGGTTTACTGATTGTGGTGCCTATGGAAGAAATGGCAAAAGACAACTTGAATATGCTATTTATTATGGAAAATATCTAGATGTACCCCCAAAAGCCTCATGCTCTCATTGGTGCAGCTTTGGGGAGGCAAGTGTGATACTGGATCAGTCCACTGATGTACCTGGCTGTGATGTTGGAAGCTGAAGCCTGGTGGGAAGTGGTGGGCCACTGGGTGTGGCCTGGAATGGTCTATATCCTTCCAGTTCCCTGGATTTTGGTCCTGCTTCTTTCCTGTCATGCTTTTTCTCTTCTGCCATGTGCCTGCACCAAGGTGCTCTACCTTGGAGCAAGCCAACCACAGACTGAAACCTCTATAAACGGTGAGCCAAAATAAACCTTTGCTAATTTTAATTGTGGGTGCTTGACATTTTCTTTCAGTATGAAGGAAGTAGCTGTTGTTTCTGACAAATAGTGTTAAGACACCATTGTTCCTGTTAAATACACAATTGAGACCAAGCCATGCTTTCAGGAACATCATCATAGTTGGTCAGATTGATTGCATTGACTCATGACTTAGAGTTCAGTAAGAGCAAATGACCAGCAACATATATTAGCTCCATATATGCTGTTTTAGTGCCACATGCTCATGCTGAGTCTTTTTTCTCACTTGTTTTACACCTTAAGAGTTGCTCCTTTTAAATCTCTTTGTTGCTCACTTTCAGTTGGTTCCCTTCCCATGTGGAACCAGGTAAGACCA
Source organism: Cuniculus paca (assembly GCA_004365215.1). Classification (NCBI taxonomy): domain Eukaryota; kingdom Metazoa; phylum Chordata; class Mammalia; order Rodentia; family Cuniculidae; genus Cuniculus; species Cuniculus paca. The sequence goes on from RJWT010012599.1 coordinate 7,185, forward strand.
GCAACTTTTGCAAGCACACTTATGAGCCTGTAGAAGAACTTGCCAACCTGCTTGGAAGAACTAACCCAGAAATAAGAAAATGTAGTCATGGTATTATGTGTGTGTTTGGAGGTGAAGTTACTATTTGTTTTTCTATTCTTTTTCCTCTCCAGTTGTAAACCAAACCCTTCCTTGGTGAATCACTACTTTTGCCCTTGCTAGAACTAACTTCAGCCTTCATTACACTCAAATGCCTATTAGAGTAAAACTTCAGTTGTAATCACAACTTTAAAGAGGATGCACAGGTCATCTGTTAACTCCTCTTTGAAAAGGTCTTTCTCAGTACTTCTGTTTTAAATAGCCTTTGTAGTTCCAGAAATTGCCAACTGGGTTCAGTGTTCCCAGTTAAACTTTGGAAGTGAGAAATTCCTCCAAAACCATTGCTAGAAAATCGATCACTGTAAGACATAAAATACCTGTTCAAGTATAATCACCATTCCTGCTCTATTGTCCAACAATGGATTCATGTACCTTGAGTATTCTTCTCCTAATCAGAACCATTATTATAACTATCCTTCTGCTTATTTGTGCTTTCAGGGAATACTAGCTCATTTGGTGGTGCCTATAAAAGGTTTTATAAAATGGGTTATTGGTTCTAATCTGCCTTTTAGACCTTAAAAAAAGAAATGTGAGCTATGTCAGATCTCAATCTAGCTTTGGGAAAATTATCTCAACCTGGGTCCCTGGATCAACTTGAGAAAAATTGTTCATAGCCATTACAATCTTTGTTTTTATAATCCTTTTTGGGGACCATGTATAATAAACTATTTTCTGAACTTTATTTCTAGTCTTTTACAGTTAATCCGTCTTCAGGTGGTCCTGTATCCTTCTGACCCAACCATACATATTCGACCCATCCATCAAGGGTTGAATCATCAAGTCAGTATCTTGACTGGATTCTTTCACCAAAGACCTAAAGAACCAAGGATCAAAGAAATTAGGGACTGATTCTTTTTTTATCAGGACCTGGATTTCTGGATACAATATTAACTGGCATTTTTACCATTGTATCAGAAAATAGATTTTTTTTTTGATAATGGGGATCAAACTCATGACCTCACACTTGCCAGGCAGGCGCTAGTGCCACTGAATTATATCCACGGCAATAGATATATATTTAAACTAGAGAAATAATAAAGTAGAAAATTGAGAAATCCTTAATGCTTCCTATGATAGCAAAATATTAGATTTGCATTTGAAGGTATAAAAAGCAGGAAAATATACTGTAGTATCATATTACTTAATTAAAATATCTTTTCAACAAATTTTATTTTTAACATGAAAAAACTATTACATTAAGATTTAAGACATCAATTTAAAGTTAACAATTATAGAAGATGATAATACATGCTTGAAATAGCAAATAATGTTCTTGATTTTTTCCCCCAGTTTTGAGGCACAACTAAAATCCTTGGAAAGAAAAAGGAAGTGAAGGTTAATTTGATGCCCCAAGGACAAAATTCAGTCAATCATTCATATGTCATGAAGTCTTCGTAAATGTAAAATGGTCAAGGACTTCCTAGAACTCTATCACCAGGAGATTCCTGCTTTTTTTGATTTTACCTTCCCCTCCCATGTTTCCTGGGCTTCCTTCCTCTTTGGAGCACTGAGTCTTCTAGATGTGCTTTACCTGGTTCTGGGAGCATTTCTTATATCATGGCCTCACACAAATGAAAAGAAGTGGGAAATGAGAATATTCCTGGGGAGTGGTTTCTCATTGGGTGGATGAAAACTCCCCTCCCACGTCTCTTCATTTGTATCATTTAAAACATTCTTCACAATAAATCCATAATTACAAGTGTTTCTCTCCGTTTTTTGAGCCATTCAAATTAATCAAACACAAGAAGGAGGTTATGTGTACCTCCCAATTTATAGCTGGTCATTCAAAGCACAGATATAATCTGGGGCTTGCAGTTCACCTTTAATAGGAAGGTACAATCTTTGGAATCCAATACTACATCTACAATGATAGGTCAGTGATATAGCTCAGCATCACAGTGCCTGCCTGGCAAGCGTAAGGTCCTGAGTTCAATCTCAAAAATAAATAAATAAATAAATAAATAAATAAATAAATAAATAGCAATGTTACTGGGTTAGTTTCACATGAAGTTGAAGAATGAAATCATCAGTAGGAGAGACAAGTTGCACACATGGAAGCTTATTAAGAAAGAGAAGATAAAGAAAAAGCTCCTGCTGGTGTGGAAGTGTCTCATATGGATGGCCAAAAAGCTTATGAATCAGCAGAGAGTCGGAATATGATCAGTGTCTGTTGGTCACCTATCACAGGTGACTTCTAGTTTTAAAATAACCAAAGCAGTGTTCAAGAATTCAGTTACTCAGTGTTTCTCAATTCCTGGAAAACCAGCCTGAATGCAAGGAGGGGTTTGTCTAATCCACACACTTCATTCCACTTGAGGAATTCCTTCCTGGGGACATACTTTTTTAAAATACCGTTTACTCTTTCTACCCTTTTTTTTTTTGAGAATTGAGGTCTCCAGGCACAATGTAGATGATATTCAATTTCCAGGACTTGAAATACTTTCTGCGCAATGGCAGTTTTATCAAAGGGTGCTTTATCATTGTTTTATTTTTTTTCATTTTTCATTTGAAAAACAAAACAAAACAAAAAAAGAATAAAAACAATGCAGAATTTCAAAAAAATTAGTTGGAAATTAACACTAGAGACTCCTTATGAGTCCGCATCTGGGAATAATTTCTGAGGTTAAAGTCTCTATCACATCCAAAGCCTTTTTGTTCTGCAAAGGAAATCTTTCATGTAATTAGTAAAGGTATCCACTCAGATGAAGAAGTATTGGGTCCCCTTAATTTTGGGGATATGGGTGAAATCTATTTGCTAGTTCTCCTTGAATGTCCTCCACCTGCCTACGGGGAGATGAGTTTCTTTTATTAGGAGGTTTGTTTCTTTGGCATATCTCTCAGGCTCCCACAACCTGTTGAGCCATCTGAAGGAGCCCCTTCTCCATAAATAATCTCTGAGCCATTTAGTAAATTTTTTTCTTTCCTGAGCAGAAAACCTGGTGAAGAACTTTAATGATTTTTTGTTGAATGGCTAAAAGTATGAGTAGTTTCTCACCTTTCATCTGGAACCATCCGGAAGGGAGCACCTGGCATTGCTGCAACAAAGCTCGTTCTGTTTCTGCACTGGTGTGATTAAGATTGGCATCTCCTAGATTTTCCCAAAATAACAGTGCCTGGTTGAACTCTGCGCAAAATGGCTTTTAAACTGCTCCTTTGGCCACCAGGTTAGCCATATGTTTCCCTGTGTGACCTCATCTGTACCCTTTTGTTAACCCAAGCAATATGTGATTGCTACTTCAGATGGGAGATAGAATGAGTCTCGGTCTCCTTTTGGTATTTAATGGGGGACTGGGGTGTTGGCTGATAGGAAATGTCTTTCCTTCTATATGGTTGCATTGGCATGTAGCACCAGAAAGACTTACTTGTTGTTGATATAAATGTAACTATTTGTCCCTTGATAATCTAGCACTCTAGTAAGAGCTATGAGTTCTGCAAGTTGGGTACAAGTTCTGGGAGCAAGGAAAGAGCTCTCAATTGTGACCTTAAGGTTACACATGTCCTTCTTTACATGTTCCCTCCTTTATCAAGGTGCTCCCTTCAGAATAAAAAGAGTCAAGTTTGGGCTTTTTGAAGATGTAGCCTCAGGCTTCTCCCTAGTACCGTATGTGTGGAGGATCACTCGTCTACAGTCATTGTCTGAGGTCTCATTTTCTTCTAGGAGGGAGACAGCAGGGTTTAAAGAGGAGGAGATCTTTAGTTGACTATCTGGTCCCTCAAAAAATAGGAGCAGGGGTGATACCTGTGAAGGTGATCGTCAAAAAGTCGTAAGTTTTCCCCTGATAAGAGGAGTCTAGGAAAATTGTGCAGGTTAAAAACAAATCCTTTCATGCAGTAATTTACAAGACTCTGGAACTATGGAGGTTATAGCTGCTACCAATCAAAGGCAAGACGGCTAGCCTTTGGCTACTATACCTAACTATCATCTGAAGTATCCCATGAGTTGTTGTGTGGTGCTGGGTTAGGACTCCCAAAGCTATTCCATTTCTCTTAGAAATGTTCCACAGAAAGACTCAATGTGGGACATGGAAATGGGTGCATCTGAATCTCTTAAAGTCTAACTGGGCCTCAGGTTTCCATATTACAGTGTGAGTATTGGTTGCTTTAGTCTCCTTGATTAACTGGTATGGGACTATGCTATTTTTCTATCCAGGATCCATGAGTGACAAAAATCAGCAATGCCAAAGAAATCCCTTAATTGTTTTATGGCTCTGGAGAGTGCAGTGAAAAATGGGTCTCATACATGTCTCTCCTAAATTTTGAATATGTATAGAAAAGATTTGGCCAAGATAGTTGACAGAGGAGCAGCAAAGTTGCATCTTTGACTGAAAAATCTTGTGAGCTTTCTTTGCCAGGAAATTTAACAGGGCCAGGCTGGGGATTTAGCTCAGTGGTATAAGTGCCTGCCTGGCAAATGGGAAGTCATGAGTTTGATCCCTGGTACCAAAAAAGAAAAAAAAAATTTTTTAACAGGGCCTGAGTGACCAGACGTAAGATTTTCTCCAAGGGGAAACAAAGAAAAATGTCATCCACATATTGAGTAACTTTAGTTTGCAGATAATATAAGTGAGATAGCTTTCTGGATAGGGCCAATTTAAATAGGGGTGGCTGTCTCTGAGCACTTGGGGCAGGGCCATCCATGGTAGCTGGGAGGCATGGGCAGAGGGATCCTCAAATGCATAAAGAAGTTGCATGTCCGAGTGTGAAGTTGTACCGAAGAAGGTAGCCTTTAAGTCAAGATTAACCAAAATAAATCTGAGATAATAAAGTATGAGGGTCAGCTATCATCATGTGCAGTAGCATCACAGCCTCTTTATCAGTTGGAGATCTTGAATTAATCCCAATTCCCCATTGGAATTTTTGGTATGTTGCAGGAACCCTTAGGGTGTTTTATAAGACCTCATGACTTTAGGTTACCTGTTATGGCTTGTAACCCATTTCCGGCCCAAGGTTTTAAAGGGTATTGTCTCTGCTGGGGAAAGGAAGTTTGGTTCATAGGGTGGATTTGCACTGGGGTGGCTTGTGTCTCCCATCCTATTTTTCCTTGTATAATCCACAGATCTAGATTGATTTCTGCTTCCATGAGTGGCAAGCAGAGTAGTTGTCCTACAGATATGAGAATGGTGACACTGTATACAAAAGTATATATAAAAAAAAAACTCATCCTAACTACAGCTTAGAGATTGAAAAAAGTATCTTGCCATAGGTCATCCAGACACACCTCTAATGCTTAAACTAAAGGAAGAGGGGAGCCCAGAACTGGAGAGAAAATCTAAAAAGCTTGCTTAGGTATCTAGAAAGAGGTTGACTTCACTCCCTCAACAGTTAAAATTCACTGAGGTTCTTAAGTGAAGATGACAGTCCAAGTGGTAGGAGCCAGGAAGAAGTGCCCTTAGTACCCTTCAGTTCTGTGACACTGGACCATTTGGGATGAGCAGTTTTGCCCCAGGGCTCTGCATCTCTGAAGGCAGTACAATTTGCATATAGCACAAAGTTTGGGATGCCTTTTGTTCTTCTGGGTGTAGCCTTGATTAAAGTGTCTCGAATGTTCACAATTACAAGTCATCATGGAGATGGAGTCTCAGAAGCCCTGAGACTTAGGTATAGCTGACTGAAGTGCTGCCACGAAGGTGACAGTCTTTTTCTTTCTTGTCTCTTTGGTCTTCTCTTGATCCCTAATGTAAAACACACGTGGCAGTCTTAGAAAGATTGTCTGGTCTTACAGTTAGTTTTTGTAATTTTCTTTGAATATTAGGAATTGATTGAGTAATTAACCTATACTTTAGTATAAATTGGCTCTCCAGTGAATCATGTATGTTTAATTAAAGCCTAAACAGCACTCTTGGTCAGTTGTGTGAGCCTTTGTCTATGACTCTGTATACCTTCAAATCTGTATTGAGGTCCTCTAAAATTGCTGCTAGATCTTTCTGCAAAGGAATCTATAGTACACAGCCAAGAGCAATGTCCCCAATGCTTGAAAATCTTTTAATAGACAACATAGTATATTTTCTGGAATCAGGAATGAAGAAAAGAAAGAAAAGAATGAAAAACAATTGAAAGAACAAAACAAAGGGAGAAAGGGAGCAGTCTATCATTAGTGGAAAGAAAAGGAGCTGCAAGAGGAAAAGAAACTGAGAGGAAAGATTAGAGGCAAAAGGCATTTGAGTATTTATATGAATCTTTACAACAAAAAGATTATGCAAACATTACAAGACATTTTCATTTCATGATTATTAGAATTTTAAAAATGTCAATGAATAAAATTCCACTTGTAGGTAAATCTTCATCTCACATATTGACTTTCTATCACAGAAAAATATCATTCCAGCCCCATCCTCCAGGATTCCAGAAAAATTCTAAATCACATTGTTCTGCAGAAAAATTGGGTTCCTTCAAGTGCCAGAATATAAAGAGAAATAAAGGTAGAAACTCATGAATGAATGCAGTGTGACCAATTAGAAAGTACATAGGCGTGGAGTGAACAGAATGGAGCTGCAGGTGAGGGCATTTCCCCTTTTTCATACTGCCCTCCTCAAAATCCTCAAGTATAGACTCACTTGTTTTCATGTGCTCCTTTAACATTCTCCTGAAAGGATTTTTACAGCACAGTCTGCCCTTGCACCTTTCTACTACAATGTAATCTTTGCTTTTTCTCCTTTACAGGGTCATTATTATGACTTAGGTTATTGAACAATACATTTCTTATTAGTTTATAAAACAGCCTGCCTGCTGTCATCCACATAGTCTTATTTCCATACTAAGTTTCTCTCTTCTTCTAGATTTCCCTTTAAAGAGTGTAGGGTTCTTCAGTCTGAACATAAAATGTTACCCTGCCTCAAAGGAAAAAATATGGGTTTGCGATGGGAGGCTGGACATTATGTTTGGAATTAAATGATTTGGTTTTACTACCATTTCAGTTAGATAATGATCAAATAATTTAATCTTATCAGGTACTCAATTTCTTCTATACAAAAAAAATAAAAATCATAAAAAATCCTCACAAGATTATGTGACAATAAAAGAAGATAATGTATAATTGAATTATTTTAGCAATTACAAGAATAGAAAATCACGGTGTAATTATTCTACTAGAATTGCACATAGTTTAAACCTTAAGATTAATTTAAGTGCCTCTTTATATTTAGAGGCAGAAAAATCTTAATGACTTGAAAGGACTATGTTTGGAGTTGGACATAGGGATGAAATTCACTCTTTAGTCTTATTAGTTTATTGATCTTGGACAAGTTATTGATTTTTTGTCTTTATAATGAGTTCCAAACAAGGAAAGTTTCATGAAATTTAACTAAGATGATACATGAACTTAGAGTTCAATAATTCTTAGTTTCTGTTAGCTAATAATTCTTACTTTCTGTTAATACTAATAATCCTTAGTATTAATCACATTTTACAAACATTCCCTGAATTTTCTACGTAACATGCCCTATAGTTCTTTAATCTAGTTCTGCAGACACCTGCTATTTTGCTTGAAAAGTGTTTGGTCAATGCATTACCAATTGTCATTACCTTGTGGACAAAGAGTATCAGAAAATAGGAAACTGATTCATTCAGCAGCTGAACAATGAAATTTTGTGTGAAATAAAAGGGATTACAGACTTTGGAATTGCCATACTGAACAGGATAAAGATTCTTTAAAGACTTTAGACCTATACTTAAAGGAAAACACTATGCAAGAAACAGTCACAAGATGGTGCTAAAGCACCAGTCAAAACGTCCACATCGCTAGTGAAAAAAAGTCCCTAACCCATAAATTCCCATCATTCATCGTTTCATTACTAAGAAACAGAATCGTTTTTAAATGTTCATGGATCTATGTTTGCACTTTCAATAATTTTTTAAACATTTTGTATATTCACATGAAGTGCTAGTTAATTCTGTGTCTAACTGACTAGGTCAAGGGGGGTCCAAAATAAAATACTATTTCTGGGAGGGGAAAGATTAGCATCAGAATCTATAGACTCAGCAAAATAGATTGCCTCTTCAATCTGGTAGAGATCATGCAATCTTGTGAAGGCCTGAGTAAAGCAAAAGGTGGAGAAAGTAATAATTCATCTTATTTCACTTCCTCACTGCCTGCTTGAGTTAGCAACTTTTTGCTGTCCTTGAACTAAGATTCTAATCATTTGCTTGCCTTGCTGTCATGATTTCAGACCTGGACTGGAGGTTACAGGATACAAAGTTAACACACAAAAGTCTGTAACGCTTGTCTACACTAAAGTAAATAATCAGAAATAGAAATTAAGAAAATAATCCTTTATCCAATAGCACAAATATAAAATATCCAGAAATAAACTTAAGTAAGAGGATGCAACCTAAATGACAGTCACTGAGGTACTGGGAGCCCAGGTGTTTTGAGTGATCTCATTACAATCCAAACCAAACACAACCAAACCAAAACTCTACGAGATAACAGATAATTTAATCAGTTTCATTACGGTAATTATTTCACAATATATACCTACATCAAATCATTAAATTTTACATACTATAATTTTTTTGTCAATCATGGATTAATAAATATGAAAAAATTTTAAAAAAACATTGAGAGATATACTCACAATGATATATAATCCCATCTTGAAATGGAAGAAAAATCCCGTCACTTGTTACAACGTTGATGAACCTTGAGGATATTACACGAACTGAAATAAATTAATCAACAAAAGGACCTGTGTCACATGACTCTACTTATATGAGAAATCTATAAAGTTGTCAAATTCACAGAAGCAGAAAGTAGAAGAGAGGCTGCTAGAGGTATTAACCCTTACTTTAAATGAACAGTAATTGTTTAATTTGTAGAGTTTCACTTTTGCAAAATAAAAAAATTCTAGAGAATTTTGGCATAACGATGTGAACTTAACAAGCACTAGTGAACTTATGCTTAAAAGCGATCGCGATAGCAAATTTTACTATGCATTTTTCAACAATTTAAAACAAAAAACTTTAAGGAAAAATAAAGTCCCTGTTCTACTTTTGTATTAATCACCACCAAATGTTCTCCCATTTGAACACATTTTTATTCACTCTTAGCCGAAACATTCTATTCAGTAGAAAGGAAGTAACAGCTGGAACCAAAAGATTTCCACATAATTAGACAGCAACCCCAGACTTCCTCTGTGTTACATGAAAGAGAAATGCGGTTGCAAGATGACAAGATTAAAAAGACGTGCTTAGCACATGTAAAAATCCAAGGATAAAGGGTTGTTTTCTAGAGTTGATTTCTTAATTTGGAAGTTTACTGTTTTCTAAATTATGGAATCTAAGGGTAGAGAGCTGACTTTAAGTAAATAATGCTTAACATTAAGTTCTCAATTTGGGGGGGGGGCACCGGGGATTGAACTCATGACCTTACGCTTGCCGGGCAGGCGCTTAGACTGCTGAGCTAGATTCCCGGCCCTGGTGTTTTTGAAACAGGGTCTCACTATGCCGTTCAGGCTGACCTTGAGCTCACTTTGTAGCCCAGGCTGGTCTCGAACTCACAACGATCCACCTGTCTCAGCCTCCCGAGTGCTGGGATTACAGGCGTGAGCCACCACGCCCGGCAAGTTCTCAGTTTTTACTAAGTTATCCTATAGAATTTTACTGAATTTTTTTTTTAAATCGCTATTAAGTTTTGGCTCTGTTTTTATTTTTTCGTGTTATTTCATGATCTTTATCCATTCCAAACATAAAATCCACTTTTTAGTTTTAAGTGATCAGCACAGGTAAACTTGGAAACCAGTTTCTCATTATTGAAAAAGGCAACACTCCTTACATTTTCAGAGTGAAATCCAACCCTTTGAGGCTCCATTATTTCTCCTTTAGAGATAATAATATGTATGCATCATATAAATATGAACCATTTTAAATGGAGCTTACTTTCTAAAAATTGTTCAATAAATTCAACATAGTAATATACTAAATTTTATCCAATATCAAGTGATTAAACATCTTAATTATCAGTTCTCTTCTCCTTTCTCTTGTAAGTATCTTAGACACTTTTCTAGAATAAATGAAATCTATAACTAGGCATACATAAGTCCACTATTATATTTTTATCAGATATATATACATATACAGATATATGTATATATATATATATTAGCACATGTGGAAAAAAGTCTCAATAATAATAAGTTGTATAGCTTTGCTGGGTTTTGAAACTTTTGAAGATATTATATATGGCCTTCTAGGGATTATATCACAACCCATGTCATTAATATCCATTGATATTTTTATACATAGATCAATTTTGCAAATTTTTAGGCTGTTACATTATTATATAAGTAATGAAAACAATTTATAGACATAAATTGTAACACTATAAAATGAATAAAATAGATCATATCTCTAATCATTTTAATATTGGCTCCTTTAGAAACATATTTTAATTTACTCTTTTTGTTCACTATTAATAACTTTTATATTCCTAAAATATATATTAACATGATTTCAAGTTTTAAATCTAATTTTGTGACTGTTTCAATGGGAGTATTGGGTTTACTTATAAAATTTTAAATGCAAACATTTTTGATAATACAATATGCTAAATATTTAGCTCCAAGATTGAGAAAAATGTGTATCAAAAGTTATGATCAGTAAAAGTATTTGTCTAAAAATTTATACTGACATTAAAGATTTCATTTTTCCAATGTGTTCTGAGACTAATGGCTCATCAAGGTGCTTTGTAAATGAAAGAAATAACAGATATAAATAAAAATCATCTGACAAAACTTAATAAAAGTTTTCTTATATTTCCCTCAGAAATCAAGAAATCAAATTACTATTGAGTGAGAAATAAATACATTTTGCAAATTATTCTTTGTGTGCTTTAGGTTCAACAGCACTGAAGAATCACATAGTCTAATTCTCAGTTCACGGACCATTATGAACAATTTCTGATAATAGTTCACTATATGATCTTAGGCAGATAAATGAAAGAATGAAAAAATTAGTGACATTTTTAAAAAACTCTTTTCTTACCTGTCTATGTATTTGGATGAGCAAGTTTTACTGGTTTGTGTCCTAAATTGGAAATCGAATAGAATTAATATTGACATCTATCTCATTCTAACAAAGATATTAATTATGGAAAAATCAAGTTGCATTTACAGCCCCCATCTTGTTAAGAGATGAACTTCTAAATCAGTGTTACTTTATGAGCACTAGTTTATCAAAATTTACAATATATTAGTAATGTTTGAATGTTGTGTTCTGATAATGATTTTAAAAATAAACCAGAATAATGAAAATTTCTAACTTTTGAAGTCTAATAGGCCACATGAGATGAAAATATTAAATGTATACTTATGTAAATATTTTGGAAGAGGAGGGAAGTGTCACATAAATATTACTTCAAGTGCACAAAAGGATAATATAAAACATCTAAATGCTAATAAATACACATTTATTCTTTTGTTTTCTGGATCTGTGTCAAGTGGCATTTTGTTGTGTTTTTTAGACACTAGCAAACAAATTTTTATGGGAAAAATAAAACAAAGTTTCACAAAATAATAGGAAAATAGCAACAGTCAATACATTGAGCATTGTTGTCTTCAAAGTAGTTACTCAGAGTACAAGATATGGGCATAAAATTTCTCCAGACAATATTGTCACAAACCTTTTTTTTCAATGAACTGAGAGAAACTAGTAATATAACTGTCTTGTATTTATTTTCCTTTTCCCTTCCTTCCTTTTCGCTTTCCCCTACCCTAGTTCCTCTTTCCTTTTGAACAATTTTTTTCCATTTCACAATATCTATTGTATATTTTGCACCTCATCCACTTTTTCAGTTTTTCACACCAGGAAGAAAATTAAATGTCTGCACATGTGTGTCTGATTTATTTCACTTATGAGTATGATCTCAAGTTGCATCCATTTACCTATAAAAGGCTCAAGCTTATATTTCCTTAGGGGTGAGTAGTACTCCATCCTAAAAATGACTACATATTTTTTATACATTCTTTGGGTGATGGGCATTTGGATTGTTACCAAGATTTAGCTATTGCAAATTGTACTGCAATGAACATGTAGGTAATGATTTATCTTTCACCCCCATCCCTTCACTGAAGCAGGTTAGACTTGAATAGTAGCTGTGCAGTTTAGACAGTCTTTTGTCAGATTTCTCTCTTGTAAAATGGAAAGTCAATGTAAAGGAAGAAAAAAGATGAGTATCCACTCATTCCATTACCATAAAGCCTCACACTCTCTCTGCTAAGCTCACTCACCTCTAACTCACACCACATCCCTTCTCTGGGCAAACCCAATAAAGACCATGCCAAATTATTGTTTGCATATCTTTATTTATTTCATCTGCCCATTTATTTTTTGTCTCTTTCCCATAATAAATTAAGTTTAATATTCTAGGGCAAGTATTACTTCAGTTTTGTGCATCAATTAATGAGAAAAAAAAACCTTAAAAGAGTTACTGTTACAAAGTCTTCAACAAATATTTATTGAAACACTTTGTGTTGTTCAACTTTATTTTAATCATCTTGAAGGAACCACCCAGGTTATGTTGACGTTTTCTAAATATTTCTGGCAATAAATAGCGATAGATAACTATTATTAGTAAGTATCTCCTTGTGTTCAACCATAGGAACTAAAATTGATTCTACTATTGGTGAAAATGATTTCTATTTTACAGAACACTGAGATTTATTTTACCTCAGATGGAGCTACAAATATGAGTCATTTGACATAGGAAGTCATTGTTACTCTCTCCCATGCTACTCAATATCTATTTTAATTACCTCATCAATGAATGGAGAATCAAATTGTAAATTAGAGAAAGAAAGACCTTTGAGATGTCTCACACAATGAATTCGAGATGTGCATATGGAAGCAAATGAAACAGGGAAGAGATATTTTATTTCCTTAATTCTCCATTACCTCATTTGAATACTTTTTCTTCTCATATTGGAGAAAATTCCAACATGAATCAAAGGCACTAAAATAAACTCTCCCCCTTATAAAAGCAATTAGAGCTTCAGTTGCAATAGAGGGCATTAGTAGCTGGAAAACACAGAACCGCTCGTGAGCACAGCCCTGGAAGACAGTGCCTTGGATGATGGTTACAAACAATGCATCTTCTTGTGAGGTCATGATACAGGAACTGCTCCCAGAACCAAGTAAAGCAAATCAAGACTCAGTGCTCCAAAGAGGGAGAAAGGCCAGGTAACAGGAACAGGACAGGGGAAATCAAGAAAAGCAGGGCTATCCTAGTGGAAACTGACCTATGAGTGAAAAGGAAAACATTCACATGAGAGAAAAGGAACCAGGAGAGATGGCACCCAGTGAGGAGCTCACCCATACAGATCACAGTAAAACAAGCACTGAGAAGGATGGAAATCACAGCAAAGGACCAGGTCCTCGGGGACCGACAGGGTATGTTCTCTGTTGGAACAGACAGACAAAGGCAGTTATCAAAGGACCAAGAGACAAAGTCCCCAAAGAACTGACAGCACAAATAAACCAGACAAATCAAATTAGGCAAATTAATTTCAGGCAAGAAGAGAGCTTGCAAATTCCTCAAGAATAATCAGGTAGCAACTATGAAGCCCAGAACAATTTGAACAAAACACAACCACAGATGAGTGTAATTTTTATTTCCTTATTCTTTCTTTTTCAGTTTCACTTCTTTCACCCATGTCCTGTCTTTGTTAAAACATCACTTTTGTCTCCTCTTTCTAATATCCCTGCATTTTACATTTGGTTTCTTATTATTTGAACTGTTTCTAACTCTGAGACATTATTCTTTCCTTCAAATCCTAAGTCTACTCTTTTGGTCCCCCATCTCTTTGCTTTGATTTGTCCATTGACTACCTCGTCTCTCCAGTTGACTCTCATTATCTCATCCTACTCTTTGTCCTCTACTCTGAAATGTGGAAAAGTTTACTTTCACCTTCCACCTTCAGGTTACCCTTCTTGGACCACTGCATGGGTCTCTGTGTATTCAGGAATCTCTTGTATTTCTCTCTCTGAAGATGTCACCTAAAAGTTGACTTATGCCTACAAGGCCAGAGCTGACAGACAACTTGCCACACACTTTGATGGAAGTAAGAGATGTCTGCTCAATAAACAAAAGAGAAGCCATGGTTTGAACTAAAGTAAATAGTAATTGAAATACGTGGGAAGGAAAAAAAAAAGGAAATTGCGAAACAAAACCTGAACTTTGCTTACAACTTTGACAAGAATATTCAGATCATTCGTTCTGTTCCTAACATAAAATCCATTATGGCATATAAAAAACAGGATATTTTATATGCTCTAAAAGAAATTTACGCAGATCACGCAGGGCCCAGGAAGAGAAAAGTCAGATAGTGACTCCTGAGAATCAGCCATGCTGGGACTGGGAGAAGCCAATCAACAAGCCAACTAGCCAGCTCTCTGGTAAGCCATGCAGAGCATGTGAGGCCCAGGAAGAGAAAAGTCAGTGCCTCCTGTGAGCCTACCAGCATGCAGGCTGAGAATCACCAAACCCCCTCACCCCATAAGCCACCAGCTGGTTTGGCGGTCAACCTGAGCTGATAGCAATTGAGGTACAAAAAGGATCTGGATTATAGTGTTTGGTTGAACTTACATGCATAAGGTTGACAGTCCAAGCATCTATAGGGAGGATAACAGTATGCAATGTGGCAAATATGGGGGATTTTTTCTGTCTTGTTTTTGAAGTCTAATATAATTCTCACTGTTTTGTTTTGTGCTTATTAATTTTTTTCTGCTTTACTCAATACTCTGTTTTGACTGGTCTTATTCTGTTTTGTTTTATTTGATTTTACTATGTTTGAGGAAATGGACAACTATTGTGAAGATAACAAGATGCATTTTGGTAGCCATTGTTGTTTTCCTATTATCCTGCTTTGAAGTTCTGTACCAATTTCACTACTGTGTTTTGATTGGATTTATTCTGTTTTGTTTTGTTGGGCTTTATCATCTTTTAAATAAAAAAATAAAATAAATTTAGTTGTAAGCCTTGTTTAAATTAAGTATTACTTAACAAAGCTTTATTAGTTACTCTTCTACGTAAAGC
>RJWT010012600.1:0-22350 GCA_004365215.1 Cuniculus paca
ATTGCATCTGAGAGGGCATTTCTTTTTTCTGAAAAAGGGTGGTAGGTGTGATGAGACCCAAAATGCGGAGGAAAAAAGTTGAACAAACACAGCTTTGTGACTCATTAGAATGCAAAGCCTTAGTGAAGTTTAGCTGACTTTTGCAATTAATTGAGAAGTTTTCCAGTGTCTTGATCTTTGTCTGAATTCCTTTCTTGTCATAAATCTACATCTGAAAAGTCCCAAGCCTACCTCAAAGCACCTGCATTTCCAGAGGCCTCTGCTAGAGCAGGAAAGTAGGGCGACATACCCCAGGATCTCCACTGCAGTCCTTGGCTTTGGGCTACATTTTCTTCAGCTCATGGATAGTTCTACCATTTCTATCTTTTTTTAATTATACGGCCAAGAAATCACACATGCACACCCACACATGCCTTCTTTTCTATTGTGGCCATCTATATTAGTATTTTATTATAATTGGACATTCAATTTGAGGTTAAGTAATCTCCAGAGCTACTTATTTCTGTTACTGAGTTAGTCTCTTAAAACTCCATTAAATTAAATTTAGTTAGTGACCAGTTTTAGGGCAGTGCAATTAATAATGATCATGGGTGTTAACCCAAGATATTATGGGGAAATCTGAGTGTCAGGTGATGTGGAGGTCGACTCAGCCTAATGTGCTCTTCACAATTATAAGCAGCAATACTTTATTGGAACAAGGGATCTAAAAAAAGATTTCCCTAGTCAGCCGTATGTATAAAAGCATGTCTCCCTGGAAACCAGGAGGGAAAAAAAACAATGCACAGAAATATGGCTGGCGTAGACTAACTCTTTTTTTGCTGGGGGAATTGGGGATTTGCTGCACTCTAGCAATTCCAGGTCTAGATTTCATAACGCGTTTGCTGCTTTTCCCTCTCATGAGAATATAAAACCACTGGGATAGGTTGCTAGCACAATTTCTATTTTTGCCCTTCAAAAGACAGGAATTATTGTTCTATAAATCTAAGCTTTGCTTTTAAACATCACTGTAAATCTCAAAATCTTTTGATTCTTCCCGCATAGATGCGTACCATGGAAAAATGAGGTACATTACATTCTGAAACACTTAAAAAATTGTATTAAAAATATTGCACTGAAATGAGATACCTAAAGAGCTGCCTTTAGGGATTTCTTTGCACCCTTTCAAAGATTATATGTCTCTTTAATAAGGAAGAAATAAATATGATGAGTCAGAAAATAGCCTTTTCAAGTGATATCGTGCCAAGAAGCCACTGATTGCTGAAAAGAAATCCGGTGGAAGGGAAGACACTGCACCCTTTAATCTGAGCTCCCCACAAGGCCGTGCGCAAGCATGAATATTTTACGACCCTGGGCAGAGGAGAAACATCGCAAAGACAGTGGGAAGTGATTCAGTCCTCCTCCTTTTCTGGCTGGGGAGGGCTGTTTCGGTGTTGTGTTTTGCTGGTTGTGCACCTCACAGTTTTTGCTGAAATTTGCAACTAGAACACCGCAGACCCTGCCGTGGCTTTCCATGTGGGCTTCCAGTGTGACCGTTGGAAGGGCGGTCAAATGAGGCCCATCTTTTTAATTTTTTCCCCAGCTGCTTTCAGTGTCCCATCTTCACTGGTTGGAACCAGCAGAGAATCACATTCTATTTTTCCTTCTGACCTAAATAATTTTATATGTGAAATGCAATTATGAAAAAAGATGTCAAGTGCAGTCTATACGGAGGGAGAATTAGATTCTTTGGCAACCTGATAGCTAAGCAGGATGAGGATAGAATGGGCCCACTACAGTTCTCACAGTGCTCTTTCTGGCTCTACGTGGAGACATACTGCTGAGTAGGGGTGTTTTTTTAGAGACAGTTGGGGAGGAGTTGTAGAACTTGTGTATGCAAGAACTTGTGTATTATAGAGTCATACGCCTTTGCTGCATGCTCTATAGTATTAGCTCTGCCTGTAGATGCACTGAAGCTTGTAGTATGAGCTGCAAGTCCTATCCCCATGCTTCACCCCAAGATGGACCCACCCAGGAAGGCCCAGGCCAGGCTCGCTGTCTTCTTGCCTCCAGGAGTTTTATTTATTTTCCTGTTTGTTTAAGAACATTTCACAACTGCTACAACTCACAAGATCACACGTGTCTCCAGAAATACTGATTCAGCCTAGTTTCTATGTTATTTTTGATCAAAAATATAAACGTGGTTGAATTAATGAAAACTATAAATGAGGTTTGATAGGGACATTGTGTACAGTGAGTACAACTCTCCTAATTTAATTGTAACCCTGAGATTTCTGATAAGGGGAAAAATAAAGGACTTCTGGACTTTTATGTATTATAAGTGTACTGGACTATTACGCTTTTAAGACCTCTCCTATTTTTCTCTTTCTCATTCTTTGTCAGAGTACCTATCAGTAAATTTAGGAACTGCTGATTTTTTTCACCACACAAATCTCAGAAGTAATGAAAGCTTTTCCACATCTCTCTTTGTTTAGAATAATCAATATTTTTTCTTTCATTTTATCCTTTTTGTCTCACTACCAACAACAAAGCAATTGCAAAGCAACAGCAAAGCAGCCCTGGTATCTATTATGTCAGATTACTTTTAAGTGTGCATTTTTCCAAAATTTATATGCTTCATCAATAGAACCAGCTATCACCATGGCTGGAAAATAAAATTAATTACTGTTCTTATCTGTAAGGATTCCTTACCTCTTGCTTATGACAACAAATTTATCATTGGGACATCTCATTTTACATAAGCAATTAAACCGTTTTATAGAAGAAATTAATTGTAAGTGAGAAATCAAAGAAATTGATCAAAGTCACAGTCCTATTTATCAGGACAATGCTTTTACACTTCTCACAAGTTTTTTCCACACATACACCATTTAGCACATGTGGACAATGACTTAGCTTAATAAAAATATTTCAATGATCATCAGTTACATGGAAAAGCAAAAACCTTTCTTTTTGTTTTGAGATGCAAAAGAAGGAATAACACAACCTGCACTTTATTATTTTGCAACGGATATGAAGCTGTTTCTAAACTTTAAGTCCAAACGAAAGCAGCTGCTGGAAAAATATCTGTCCCCTCTCCCTTAAGCTACAAAAACCAATTTAATGGTGATGCTTTATTTTGTTCAGATGGTCTGTTCTTCTCTTCTGTTGAAACCAGCAAAGCCCGTGGAAACTGTATCTGGGTGAAATCACGGGAAGATGAAGGCCCGTGACGAAACACATTCTTCAGAAATTACCCAGGGCTGCTGTCAGATGAGAGCGTGGCACTAAGGAGAGAGGGTGACAGAGAGGCAGGAAGCCACCACATGCCACTTAGCCAGTCCTGCCGGAAGTCCCAGATCCCTGTCCCAGGGAAGGCTGAACACTGTTACTCAAACATAGCAAATTGGAAGACACAGACGTTGCTTTGAAAACACGTCACGTGCTTCTCACTTCAGCCTACTTTTATTTTTTAAATGAAATAATCAGTTCTCTGGTTTCACCAGCTCAAAATTTGCCTTGAATTTTGACCATTTTATTTATTTTCTTGAAATTAAATAAGAAAAAAAAGAGAGAAAATTACCTCTGCTTTTTATTGAATGTCAGCATGATCATGAACTAAACCAGAACTAACCAAGATCTGGCACTAATATTGACATTTTAAAACAGATATTTTACTGCAGAGAGGCAGTTTTTTTTTTTTTTTTGAAAACAAAAAATACTCACTGTGAATCCAATGCCTATAAAATTTTATTAGGAAATGCTGAGAATCAGATTTGGTACTAGTCTATCCCACACGGACATTTTTCTCAACTGAGAGTAGTGTGCCCTTGTTTGCCCACTGGTTTGTATATTCTGTGTCCACAAAGACCCACAGTAACAGAAAACCATGGACTGAAACAACTTTAAAACCAAGTGTGGAGGAGCACAAGCTAACACATTACTGTGACATAAGTATTCCAGGGATGTCCCACGTTGGGGCACCCCAGCACCACACGTAGTGTCCTTGGAATGACCTTCGGTGCAGAAACTCAGCACCTGCTGTGGATTGCAGTTACAACCTTGCATGCAGACAACAGTCTTCACACGTAGGAATGATCCCCAGGTGGTCCTGGAACAGCCTGGTCACATCTGCTAGACTCTAGGAAGATGGGGAGAGGGATCTGAATGCTGGCATCATGCCAGATGACCTTACCCATGGCTTTGCACAAATAAGGGATTCACAAGATCTCTCAAGATGAGGCAGAATGTGGAGTTCCATTTAAAAACACAGTATTGGTGCCTCCAAACTTTATCCTTCTGGCCTTAATTGCCCAAAGTTTTAAATAAGTTTGTTATACTAAATAATTTTCAATGATTTACCGTCTTTTAAGGATTCTTGGCAAGCATTTGACACTCTACTTGAACATACATAGTGCCTGTCATTTGCTCATTCAATAAATATTTTTCAAAGGCTTGGTGAACAGAATACAGTTTCTGCTGTCTTGGTCTCAGAGTTTTATCAAGAAAGGCAGAAATGTAAATAAATTCTTAGAAAATAAATAAAAACAAGCTTTTATACATCTGAGAGTTGTAGGAGCTGCTTCAGCTCTTCGGTCACTGGCCAGTGGCCACAGAGGAAGGCGCGGTCACCTCCGGTGGAGGAAATGGTCTGTGTGAGTGCAGGAGGCCAGGACAAGAGGGCAGTGAGGAGGGATCCTAAGGGGACGCCCTGCTGGCCGTCACCGGAGTGGAAAGAAGCCTTCCGGTCAGTAGGGGCAGGCCCAGGAGGACCTGCCCAGGAGCCTGTGAGCCCAGGCCGTGGCCAGGGCAGGGCCTGCCGATGCTCCTCAGCCCTGGAGGCCTGCGTCTCCGGACCATGCGTTTCCTCTGAGCCTCGGTTTCCACACCTGTGCCCGGCGACGGGATTTTACCCTTCGAGAGCTGTGCTCAGGATTGAGATGCTGCAGGCTGTGCCGAGGCCTCACTGGACGCGCAGTGCAGACAGAGTGCGGTGCCCCAGGGTTACACTGCCGCATCAGCACCTCAGCCTCGGACCTTCCTCTCCCCGGGGCGTTGGAAGTGTTTCCAGCTCGAGCGTGGGGCCAGGGCCTCGTGGAAAGGCTTCCCGGGAGTGAGAGAGTGTGTCCCCACCGTGGCCCATCCGCACCCCAGCCCAGCCAGGCACTCGCGAGGGCTCACCGCCACAGACCCCGCTGAGCTGGGCTGAGCCGGCAGCAGGAGAGCCCTGACCTTGCTTCGAGCTCATCTTGGATGGAAGTGGCCAGTTAATACCACACTCGGGTTAATCTCTGTGGCCCAGTCATAGACCTGTCTTTTACTTCCCAAAGAGAATTCACTGGTCTTCCCAAGGTTCCTTCTATGGCCAATGAAATTTGACCTGCATAAAAAAGTTTCTGAAAGATGTTGGGAGGCACAAATGCAGTTGTGTTGTGATTGCATCACACACTGCTTGGTCTGTACAGCAGTCAGATGCTACAAGAGCCGTGGAGAGACAGCAGGCAGGGAAGGGTCGCCGGAGGTGCGTGCAGGCGCCTGATGAATCGAAATGCTGCTACGAGGAGGGAATGATCAGTTTTACTTACAGCAGAAGACGCTTTTGAGCAGAAGTTGGGGCTGGTGTGCTAGGGGCAGGAGGAAATGAGAGGCAGGAAGTCATCTAAAAGCTACTTAATGTCATCCAAAGACATAGTGACCTGGTAATGCAGACAGTAGCGAACTGGACTGAGTAGATTTGGAGGCAGGATATAGGACCCAGGGACACACGTTTCAATGAGGAGAATAAGGAATATAGGATGACTCTTTTGGTTTTATGGTTTGGACAATGAAAAATAACCAAAGGAGAATTGTGTATTTACTCGTAAAGTGCTGTTTAATATGTTCCCTGAGAACTCCAAATAGTTCATGAATGCAAGACTGTATTAGAAATTAAAAATTGAAGGCTTTCTTTGCATGAGGATGGCATGCAGGAGACCAGTGGGTATTTGTGAGAAGGAGAAATAAGTTCATGATAGATCTGTAGACTATACCTGAACAGACCTCAGAAATAATGCTGCATTGGCTCTTGGAGATGTTTCAGCTTCCGGAAAGCTCCTGGGAAATTGTGAGTCCAGCGTATAAAACAGAGAAGGCAGCTGTGTGCTCGGGGTTAGGGGCCCTTGCCTCTGCAGCTAATATTTGTCCCGTCTCCGGAGTCCCACGACTTCTGCAGAACATGCAGGACTGCAGAACAATGTGAAAATGATCGATCTTATATAATCGTCCCAATTTATACGCAAGGCGCTGATAATGAGGAAATTCGCGTTATTCGCTCTAAGTGACCCAAATGCAGATGCAGGCTCACATGACTGCAGAACGCGGGACTGGCAGGTCGGGCAGAAGGGTTTTGTGCCTTGTGGGCTCTTCAACTCTTTAAGCCGCACAGTTTTCCTAGGAAGGTCTAGCGGTCTCCGCATTATAGCACCGTAGCTCAGGCCCTTGCTCAGACAGGGTCTCCTCACTGTATAGTACAGGCTGGACTCCAACTCACTGCAGTCCTCCTGCCTCGGCCTCCCTAGTGCTGGGATTATAGGTGTGCACCACCATGTCCTGTCCAGATTTATGTAATACCTTTCTTCATCTTGAAACCAATCTTCCTATTTTGGTCCTTTCATTTTTTTTTATCTTGTTATTAGAATACCTGCTCTCAGTTCAAATACAAAAAGGCATAGATTGTATTGCTAAAGTCTTTATCCTACCTCTGTATTCCTAAAACAACTAAATATGACTTTATTGTGTTTCTTACTAGGTAACGTCCCCCGACTTTGATATTCTTCTCTCTGTAGTGCAATTGCATGCATTACTTACAATGATCTGTTTAACACAAGCAGATAAATTCATGGGTTCCTTAGAAAATCAGGGACAAAATGGAAACTTTTACATGATTTTGCAGTCCTTGATGCTGTCTCACTTACCTGCCTCAGTGGCATCATCCCGCTCCAAGTCCCCTTGTCCACTTCTCTCATTCTTCCTCCAGAGCAGGCCTTCAGACAGGCCCCTGTCATCACCCCTCTTTCTTGTACACTGTCTTCACTCTGCACAGCACGGCTGCCCTCTCTCTGCCCTGCACTGTGACTGGAGTGGGCAGCACTGGAGAGAGGCTCGAACTCAGCACCGTGCTCACCACTGAGTGCCTCAGGTAAATGGCATCGCCCACCTTCTCACAGATGCCAGCATAGAGAGAGTGTTGCTTCATCATCAAGGTTGTGGTCAAATTACCAGTTTCGTAGGTGAAAACTATTGCTTGCACTGATTTCTATCTGTCTGTACCACAAAAGTAATTTGAGTTGCATTTTTCTTAGATTTTTAAAGGTTAGAAAACCTAAAAATGGGAATACACAAATGGAAAATTATACTAAAGGGAGTTAAAGTTTGGGATCTCTGACCATGCCTAGCACCTATATTCATTAGCCAACTCATCTCCAGCCTGTTTTCGTCACTGGATGAGACATACCAACCTCAGTTCCTAGATAAAGAGCACAGAACTATGCAATTTTATGTAACCCATTAATAAGTATGTTATGGTAATATTTCACAGAGGAAGGATGGGAGAAGGAAGGAAGGGGCTTTACATAAGTTCAGCTGGAGTTCAGTTTCAGATGTTGACCAAGTGCCTAACAAAGAAAGAAAAGTCATTTGAAGCAGAAAAGCCTGCTGGGACATCGCAAAGTCTAATGCAGAGGAGAACCCCGCAGGAGAGTCCCTAAAGTGGAGACATGAAGAATAAGGCTCTGGAAAGTCTAGGCTTCCAATCCGAAGAGCTCCTTAGTATAAAGGAGCCATAGCACTGGATCGTAAGAAAGTCCCAGGTAAAGTTCTCAAGCGTGAGTAGGGCTGCTAGAACCTCGGGTCAGATGGGGAGGTGTGAATGCACTGAGACCACATCAAAAGCTAGACCCCCATTTCAGAATGGTTGGTGGTGATCAACAGGAGAAACACTGTGCGAAACCTGTAGAGACTGGGGTCCTTAAAGAAGGCGTCCAGAAGGGAAGACTTCTGTTTACAAAGGAGCAACAAGGTCAGTCCAGAGGGGGAGTGAGATTCACCGCTACCTCTGGAAAAGGACTTACATATGTGTCTATATGCACACACACATAGCCATGTCCACACACATCCATGTGCACCTATGCGTATACACGCATGTTCACCATGTGCATATGTGTCTATATGCACACACATATAGCCATGTCCACACACATCCATATGTAGCTATGCATATACACACATGTTCACCATGTGCATATGTGTGTATATACACACACATCCATGTCCACACACATCCATGTGCACCTATGTGTATACATGCCTGTTCACCATGTGCATGTGTGTCTATATGCACACACACATATCCATGTCCACACACATCTGTGTGCACCTATGTGTATACACATGTTTACCACATGCATATGTGTCTATGTGCACACACACATAGCCATGTCCACACACATCCATGTGCAGGTATGTGAATACACACATGTTCACCACGTACATATGTGTCTATATGCATGCACATAGCCATGTCCACACACATGCATGTGCATCTATGTGTATACACTCATGTTCACCATGTACATATGTGTCTATATGCACGCACGTAGCCATGTCCACACACATGCATGTGCATCTGTGTATACACTCATGTTCACCACGTGCATATGTGTCTATGTCCACACACATAGCTATGTCCACACACATGTGTATGCACCTATGCATATACACACATGTTCACCACATGCATATATCTATATGCATGCACATAGCCATGTCCACACACATACATGTGCATCTATGCATATACACACATGTTCACCACATGCATATGTGTCTATATGCACACACATAGCCATGTCCACACACATGCGTGTGCATCTACGCATATACACACATATTCACCACATATACATGTATCTTCATGTACAACCACACTCATGTCCACACACTTGTATGTGTTTATATGCACACACATAGCCATTCCCCTACGTGTGTGTCTGCATACACACATGTTCACCACACACGTCTAGATGCACACACTTAGCCGCGTCTCCACTGGACCACTCTTGTCACTGCAGACTCTGCTGTGCACCTTCTTGGCGCATCCTGCCTGGGCCCTGCGCCCCCGTGGCCTCCCCAGCCCACACCCTGTCCCGCACCCTACCCCGCCCAGGAGGCCTTTGCTGTCCCAGACTCACGCAGCCCGCAGGGCTGAAGAACATGACTAATTGAGAATTCCAGAGTGTGAGGAAGCATGGTGTGATTTAAAGGAAACCAGCCAGACAAAAGCACAACCATAGCTGTTTTAATTTCAAAATAAGAATCTAGCGATCTTGTGGAATCACTGTCAGTACCAGCCACCGCGGAGAATTAGCTCCGACATTCCTTCGGGATGCTTTGGCTTCGTCACATAAAATTCCTTGGGAAGGCTCCAGCAGTCACAGTTGTTATGTGTAAAATGCTGTCATTTCTTCTTGCTTGATTAATATATGCCCCTGAATTATATGTTGCACTATAAAATATTACAGCAGTGGAATCCTGACAACGCAACGTAAGCTGAAATGCAGGCCGTACATCTTATGTTAATTCCTCATCATGCTTCAGTATTAAGGTGTATTTTTGTGAGAAAAATATCATTCAATATGTAATATATCAATGCTAATGCCACATGGGAAAATGCTTTATAAATTGTAAGGTACTATTTATGAGCAGAGAAGAATGATTAAGATATTGCCTGTAATACTTTAAAGGAAAAGGAAATTTAAAAAAAATTAACATGAAAATAAATTGTCCAAAAAAACTCAAAAACTCATTATTTCAACAGTATTTCTAAGAATTAGAATCTCCTAAAAACTATGCATCATGCAATAGAAACATTGGTTTTTGTGGCCAAGATGAAAAATGCAAGTTGGGAAAGAAATTCCTACCTGGAATTAAATTAGAAATAAGAGTCAAAGAGCAGAATAAATCACTTTTTTGATGTAAACACGACATGAACTCGTTTTCCCCAGGTGGCTGAATTTCTTTCATTTGAACCAACTCTACCACAGTGTTACTGTAAGTATTTCAACAATAATAGGACCATTGTTTTAAGGGGATTTAACTCTTCTCTGAAGCCTACTGCTTATTTTGGTCCTGAAATATCTGTGCACAACTTGAAGAAAAGTATGGGTTGCACATATTTCCCTTGTTGGTTCACGGTCTATGCTTCATTTTAATGCGCAAATTATTATCTCTTTATGCATAAGTATGCTAAATTATGCATCCAGGTTTCTCTTATTCAAAAGAAGTGAGGACAGCTGATTTTTTTAAAAAAAGAGCTTCCTTAGTATTTGTGCATCAAAAATACATATTTGCCATGGAAAATTACCAACCAAAAGTGTAAACTTTCCAAGGGGCAACATTATAATTAAGACAAAGTTAAACCCTGTCTTGGTTGAAGTCTGGAGTTAGAGGGGCACAGCAGGCATTCAGTGGAGAGCTTGGAAATCATGTTCTATTTGCAAGTTTAAGCGTACCGAATGTAAGGACGAAACTTCGCAGTGTAAATGAGTGCGTGTGACACAAGGTAGCTCAGCCTGCTCACCAAGAACGTTCATCAACACGTTTAATCTGCAGCTCACTGCATATGGAGAATCATGTCTACTACATGGCATTCAGAATGAAGTACGTTAGAAAGCACCTCATGCTTTCTTAAGTAAGCAAAATTGCATGTACGCCAAGAATTTTAAGTTTCTATTTGAGATGCTAAAATGATTTCAAAGAATAGAAGTGTTTTTACAGTGTTGGAATAAATAAGCCTACATTCGCTGCACGTTTTGGGGGTTCCCCAGGTCTGAAATGTGACTAGAGAAACCCGTGTGAAAGAGCTGGCGTTTCAGCAGCGCTGTGTGACTCGGTTCTGTACTTCGACGTATTTGCGCGCCAGTTGCAAGGAGTTGTAAAATATCACCGGAAACCAGCAGCCTCGCGGTTTCTCGAACGTGTTTCCTGCTGACCCTCATCCTGCTTGGACTCGAACTTCGTGCTCTGTCCATCCACGGAGTTCTAGGTGTCTCGTCTCGCGGAGCTGGGCTGAACTTTGGTCAAGCAGTGTGAAAACACGTTAGCACGCCCTTGCTGGTCTCCACGTTGGAACCGGTCAGTGGACTGGGCACACAGCAGACTTTGACCGCCTTCGATGGTAAGCGGGGCGACTCCGTTTTACTGAATTATAAGATGTAAGGAAATAAAATAAATTTACCTTTTACTTCATGGCAGGATGATAGAAAAATAGATGCACAAAAGTCTGTAAGTTACATAAAAATCTACCAAAGCAATTATTGCTATTTGTTACTATCCTTTCTCCTTTTTCTTTTACTTTTTAAATTGAGGACCAATTAGCAAATTATCATTCCCGTGGTTCATCATATTTTTGGAAAAATACTCCAAAACAAAAGGCTTGATACAAAAAGGGGCACCATATTGCCAGTTCCTGAATATATTAAGAAAACAAAGCAAAACTTCTACCTTACTGCTTTGTGTTTCTACTTGCAGGATTAGAAAGCCTAGAAGAGTGCATTCAAGATTATAATGTCCTCAAATTGTATTTAAAATTCTCATTCAAGAATTACTAACATTTTGAAAATTAAAATTAATCACACTATTGAATTGAGTTGAAACTCTATTACTTCTGAAAAATTCTGAATAAGATATATTAATTTGGAAAACTCTTATTTTCTTAATATTAGTCAAGCTATCTGAGAAAATCACAAAACTATTACTGAATGCAAAGACTTTACAGGTATCAAGAAAATCTTTGAGGAATTCATGACTGAGTCCTTGTATTTCTTTCTATTCCTGTGTGCCTATCAGTTTTCCTGGTACCATTGACTTGAATCATATCAAATTTTTTCTTCTCTGCTCAGGTTGATAATACTTATTGTCCAACTGCTATATAGGTTACTGAAATATTGTTTATTGCTTTGCTTGAGAAAAACCAATTGCATTTATTAGAAACAATATTAAATGGTTGCAATGCATCGTTACCGTTTTTGCTTCATTTTAAAGAAATAGTACAAGGCATAATGGTCTGTGAAATTCTGTGGAGAATTTCTGCAGTATCAACATATCTGCTGTGAATCCTTCTTGTTATTAATGTTCCAGTAGCTACATTCTCTTTTTCAGTCCTCGACAAAGCGTTTTTATAGTTACGTATTTTCAAATGCAACTCACTTACCATCTTGTTTGATAATTTTTTCTCTAATACCACAACATATGTGTGTGTGCACATGTGTGTGTATAAAATAAAAAAGCAGGTGTGGAGGAGGAATGACATTAATGTTATAGACTCAAACGGACTTCAGTGAAATGCAGGAGCTGGCAAATTCAAGCACGATTTCCAGGGATTCAGGCAGAGAGGAGGGAGGATTCTTTCTTGTAACACATCCAACAGTCCAAGGTCTTCTTTTCAAAGGAGATGAAGGCAAAAAGTAAGAATTTTAAGTGTGCAACGTATGCAGGCTGAAAAATAATGTTATTAGAATACATTAGAAAATGCAATAAGAATGAAAAAATAATACATTCCGCCTATTTATCCCTTGTACAGTTTACATAGCAATGATAGTTAAAATGAGTGAACTTTTTCTTGTGAATTAGTGACATTGATACATTAAATAACAATGGACAAGCCGGGCGTGGTGGCTCACGCCTATAATCCCAGCACTCGGGAGGCTGAGACAGGCGGATCGTTGTGAGTTCGAGACCAGCCTGGGCTACAAAGTGAGCTCAAGGCCAGCCTGAACGGCATAGTGAGACCCTGTCTCAAAAACAGGGCTGGGGATCTAGCTCAGCGGTCTAAGCGCCTGCCCGGCGAGCGCAAGGTCGTGAGTTCAATTCCCAGTGCCGCAAAAAAAAAACAAAAAAAAAAAACAATGGACTTAAACGAGGAATCTTTGCATATGATACCCGCTCAGTGAGCAGTTATAGTGTGTTCTTTTCATCAATGCTGCAGGAGTCAACTGACACCCGCGACAGAAGCACAACTTATGGTTTCCTTCAGTAGCAAACTCACATTCTCCCTCCATCTAATGCTTCTGCAGTGAACACTCAGGTGTTGATGCCACAAACTCACAGTTAGAACGTAAGGAACATTTGAAGTGGTTTGTTCTGCAGTGGAACTGTCTCGTCTAAAAGCATTTTCTAGTTTCACATTTTAAGGAGTTATTTCTTTGGGGCAAAAATTTAATGGAAGTCAATGTTACCTATTCAAAATCCCAGAAATTTTATGAAATAAAGCTACATTCTTTTTTTTCACTTTTACTAAAAAGTACAAAGGCATCTTGTACTTCCCAGCATCAAATATTTCGGTACCCAGTCCACTAACAAGTTTCACCAGGTTCTCTAGCATCTGCTCTACCTGGGTTACCCGGCCACAAGAGAGACACAGTGAGCTGGAATCTGAGAGTCGTCATGAGTATCTGTGAGATATGCAATGCGTTTGCTGTGTGAGCAAGAGTGCATTTGGAACCACTGATTCTCAAGCAGCCAGCATATTGCACTTTTCCTATTCACAGATTTCTTACACTGTAACAATCACATCATCATCAGGGTTTCGGGAGGGACCAGGTATGCAGGGGATGAACCCGAGGCTGGAGTCTATTTACCTGCGACACCCAAACACACGCATTTGGAAAAGACGTGCAAATAGTGTGCTTGGTACCTGAAGACTCAAGCAGAATGTCCCAGCTTCAGAATGGTGACAGAAAGGAATCCCTCAGGATGCCTTACCCTCAGTTTTCCTTTATTCTTTTCCTTTTTATCCTCATAATGTATGTAAAAACTTTTAACTTAGAAAATTGCTCAAGGATGAAACAGACCCTTCACTGTACCCTGAAAATGGAGATCAGTTTGTTTTTGTTTGTAAGGCCCTACAAAGCACAGAGCCAACATTATAGATATTCAGCATAAATAAAACCAAAAGCTTATTGTTAACTATTTAAAATAGTTGTCTACATGGTTGAATAAAAAACAACCTGGATTCTTTAGTTGAACAGTTTACCTAACAAACGAACTTTCTAAGTGTTGTATTATAGGCTATATAACTAAATCACCTAACTCAATATATTGATACTTACAGTACACCAAATATTTGCAAATTTTAAATGTTTCTACTTGATTAATGTTAGATTCTTAGTTTTGCATGTAGAGTTCTTGTCATTTGATATCTGGCCCACTCAAGGTTAAAAGTTTAAGAGAAAACGATGTCTTCATTACCCAGAGTGTGTGACATGGAGCTCTTCAATAATTTGACAAATGACCGTTGTATTAATTTAGGGCTCCAGGAGTACCATAAACTACATTTTCCTTGTAGTCTTAACAATGAAGTGATGGATTCTCCTGTGCTAAACATTCATCAATCCCCCATTCTCAAAGTGACGTAATTTAAAAATCTGATGTTAGATATCTGAGTATCTAACTTATTTTATAGGCATACCATGATAAGCAAAAAGGATTAGAGAGAAGAAAAGAGGATACTTTCTCCTTTTAAAGCATTTTCTTTGTGGAAGAACTTATGTTGTGAAATGCATGAAATAATTTGAGAATACCATCTCATACATTCTCACATTTACGAATCACCTTCACAAGTGTTAAATCTACTTTAAGGCCTGAATTGTCAAGGATCACATAAATTGGGTAGCTGCCAAATTTCCATTTCAGTTTATGCTGTGTGAACAGAATACGTTTCCCTGTGACCTGCATGAGTCAGTCATTCAGCAGTCTAACTCTTCCAGCCACTGCTCACCACACACCGTGGCACAAGACAGAGTGGTCAGTGCCAGGAGAGGCGGAGCAATTCTTGGTGGCTCCGTCAGGTAAATCTTGTCCTAATTCTTCTCTCGCTTATGTGTAAAAAACACATGTTTTCTTCTTGAAATTCAGAAACCTACGGTTTTTAACTTCTTAAACTTGTTTACATCTTATAAATTTCATCAAATTTTTATAAATTAGTGCTAAACTCCAAGTAAGAAACTTACAACTATTCTTAGTTGTACAGAAACACATTGAAAAGAAGCTGCAGAGCAAACTGTAAAGATTATTTACAGAGACATTTGAGAGATTTATTTCTCTCTGCAGAAACAAAAGTCCTCAAATGGAAAACTTTGTTTACTAACTGGTGGTATCACCAGCTCAGATGACATCCCTGAAATGAGCAGGGCCACAGTGTCTCTTCTGCTTTGCAAGTTATCGTAAAGAAGTTGTCAAACATTTGTGCTGAGCTTCTGTTACACATTTAGAATTACTAAATTATCATGCAGTCTTCAAAGTATTTTTGTCCAAAACTGGACATTTTTTAATTACGTAGGTCTTTTGAAATAAAAACTGTAAAATAAAGAGTATACTATTATTTGAAAAGACTGCTTTGAAATTATTTAACTGGTATATGTTTTTATAAAAATATATTTCTGTTTACTTTAAACTGCCTGTTGGAATTTTAAACATTTTCAGAAAAAAACTCCTCATCCTCATCCTTCAATGTCTGAAAAATGAAGAATGAGATATTTTTAATATTTCTGTCAAATTCTCATTTAAAAACTATCTTCTTTATTTCCATCAAATTCAAGTCTCTAATGAAGGAAATAACATGGCATAATACAACACACACAATTTATAGTAAATTTTTAGTGTGATTAAATGAGAAGAACTATTGCCCTACTAATATGAGGCCAGCATACTTGTCAAGTTTTGAGTCTTATTTTCAGTGAATTATAGTATTCCTTATAATTTAAGTACTATACTAATACTCAAATACTACTTATTACTATAGTCAAAATAACTACTTTATTTGAATTTTATGTGAAATTATTAGACTTATCAAATTCATTGCTACAATCCTATAAAATTAATGTGGGGCATGTATTTCGTGTGACAGTATAGAAAGTCTTAAAACAAGAGTGCATTTTCATACAATTGAACATATATCGGCTGAATTCCGATCTTGCCACCAGATGGCAGAAAAATCAGACTCAAGTAGCTTTTGTTGAGCAGCATGAACAAGGTTTTTGTTTGGTGTCTCTGTGTGTGTTTGTATGTTGTGTGTTGGTCATTAGGGTGTTTATTGATATGTGGCACAAAGCTTAAGACATGATCAAAGCACTATGAATACATAATACCGCTGGAAAGTGTTTCTTAGATCCTGCTCTAAATATCATGCACTCTCTTCACGTTATCAGTGACACCGCGGGCTTGAAAATAAGTCAGCAAGATTCGACTTGCTATAGCGATGAGGGCTGCAATTCCTGTTCTTTCCAGGGTTAAATAATTGTCAGTCAGCTCCTTTATAGATAACTTTTCACTTAGAAAATTGTAACACATTAAATTGCATTGTCTGGGAAAACTCACTAAAGACATGAGAGAAAATGATGAGCACAGGAAACCAAGCGGTGGCCTTGGGCTTAGTTTGTTTTTGTCAAGACCCAGTCGGTGTGTCTTGCTCAGACCTCGGTGTACTACAACTTGATATCCACCTGTGCATAAGAAACAGTTCATGACAAAACAGAATAAAGCAGAAAAAGGAAACTATTCCTCAAACAGTAGTAAGACTCAACAGTTCTTTTATACTGTTTTGCATTTATGTCTTTCTGCTTTACTTTCTTTAGGAAAAGTTCAACTCTTAGCACTTTGAATATGAAGTCTAGAATTGAAGCAAATGTTTTAAAACATTAAATATTGTAGTATTTTAATTCAATAATTGGAGAAAGTACAGCATAGATACATTTTTCTTTGCTACAATAATAATTGTCTCAATCTATTTATTTACTTTTGGATACAGCAGTTTCATAATCTTGCTTTAAAGCATTTTTCTCATACTCAGAATGGCAGGTATTTCTTGCTTGGTTTACTAAGAGAAAAAGGATAATCAGAATTAAATCATCTCCATGAGGTGTGAGCCGCTGGTGTGGTCCTTGCCCAAGAGAATTCCGTGGAAGATTTCAGGTCACTCCTTCTGGAATAGTGTGACCAGCAGAGTACTATTTAATGGGACTGCGTGGCTGTCAGGCTGAAGCAGGTGGTGAATCTTTCAAATAAAAATAAGTTTCATCAGCCTTGATTCTTATAAAACTAGGGTCAGAGATTCTTTTTCCTTGCTTTTCACTTTTTAATTTCCATAGCAGCAGATATTCAATGTGTTTAAAGGTTCAGCTGTTTCTGGATTCTTATCTTTGATAAAGACAAGGCCAATAATTGGAAGTTTCAGATTAGGCTAACATGGAACTTTCTGGAGCTATCAGTGTAAAATGACTTGCTGCAGGTCCAGAGAGCGTTATCTTGCAACATGTAATGTTAACAAGAAGGGCAGGACCCTGACAGTTCACAAAGTTGTACTTCGGGAAGGAAGGCCTTTGTTTGCTTGCACAAATGGTCACACAGCGCGACAAGTGACCCAGCGCGCCAAGTTCAGTCAAGTGGCAAAAGAAAAAGAAAAACGACACCTCCGGACCATGGCAGATGAAGTTTTCATCCATCATGATGCCACAAGGCAAACGGTGCAGTGAGTGCTCCGTACTGTCTGCTGGTCTTTCAGCAGCAGCACCGCATGGAGCAGGGCCTGTGGAAAAATGCATGCATGTCCTACTGCCGGGCTTGGACTTCATGCTTCCTAAACTGACCTTTACTAAATAGTAACATAGCATTATGCATGAAGCTTAGAGTTGATGTAAAAAGGAATGGTCTGCTTTGAAAGGAAGCAAAGTATTGGAATGATCATGAAACCCACCAGGCTGTGAGAATCCCAGATGGGTATGAGGGATCAGTTGAGTTACTACATGTTGTCTGAATAAATGTCCCTGAGAATAACATACAAAGGCACTGGACAGGTCACAGCACAGTCACAGGGTACATATATATTACCTGTGTGGCCTGTGGGCATCTCACAGGATGGCTTGTGGACACCCTGCTGGTGTCCATTGAACCGCCAATGGCGTATTACACATCCAGAGTGACATCCTGGGGCATTCTGTTAGAAATTCCATTATTTTAGCTACTAGCTATTTTGAAGTCTTACCTTCAAACAGTTACTTGTGAGTTCATCTCATCTGTGATTGCACAGTTTTGCCAAATATTGAATTTTTAAGCTTTAAAAAATGAAAAAAGATCGATCTTAATTTCAGTCTTTTTATTCAAATTTATGTCAGGTTATTAAAGAACAGATGTAAAAACAGATTTGAGTATGTATATGAATAAAGACAGAAAATCTATAATTTTTAAAATGTATTTTAAAAATTGACAAGTTAAACAAATGCTACTAAATTGACTTAAGGATTAAGAGAACAAATACTGCAAATTTAAACTTTATAAAATTTCCTTTATTTGAGAACAATATAATGATACAGAATTAGGTTATGTAGGCTAAAGAGCAAAAAACCCTGATTTCCAAATTGTCCTTCATCGACCTTACTTAGAAGAAAAGTTAGAGGAATAATGCAAGTTTTAAAAAATGAAGCTATGTTCCTATTCGCAAAAAAGTATCCAATAAATCATGAGCTCAGTACAAAACTAGGTCATTGATGACTTTTCCAACAAGAGTTCGGCCAAGGCAAAATTCCTGTAACAATTTTGCTGTCACCTTTCAAACCATGCTACTTTGTAAAGGAGTACTAAATGTTAGGGATTGTAGAGCCTTTATAAACAGAAGAATTTAGCTCTTCTACATCAAATATTCACCTATAAATAAGGTAACTCTTTATCGGTTGTCATGCTCCATAAAAATTACTGCTATCAGAGCAACTGTAATCTGAATCCTAAGTTAACCATTTAGTTTTGCTTATTCAACAATATTTTAAGGCCATAAACATCTGTAATCAATTTAGGAGTTATTTGTGATAGCTGGGCAAATTTGTTCCAGAATAATGCAAAATTGACAGCAGGGGCTTTTTCCTATGACCACGATTACCCATGGAAATGACTTCACATTTCGCCCAAAGGGGAAGAAAAATGCTTTCCATAGAGCTAGGAAAAATGTCGTATGTGCCTGTTTACTTCGATCATCAATTTGCCTCTGAGGATTTAGATTAAGTATTTACCTTAGTGATTGAGCAAAAGTACATATACATGGTAAAATTAGATTTTTCTCTAACATGAATCACACTCCTGTCACGTCCATTCAGTCTAGCAGTGGAAGTTCTAGCCAGAATAATTAGTCAAGAAAAATAAATAAAAGGCATCTAAATTGATAGGAAGAACTAAAAATGCCTTTATTTGTAGACGATATGGTCTTATTTGTAGAATAAACATCCTATAATAATTCTAATTGTATTGCAGAAATAAAAAAATTGTAAAATTTTTATGAAACCACAAATGACCTCAAATAGGCACAACAGTCTTGAAGCAAAAGAACAAAGCTGTAATCACCACGTTTGTTAGTTTTAATTTATATTGCAAAGCTACAGTAATTGCAAAAGTGACAGAAGGCCATAAAGACAGACAGAGATAAATGGAACAGAATGGGGAACCTGAAAATAAACCTGTGTATATGGTTAACTGATATTTGATAATTGTGTCAAGAATACACAGTGGGGAAGGATAGCTTCTTCAACAAATTGTGCTGGAGGAAAAGACTATCCTTATGTAAAAGAATAAAAACATTTTCTTACATCATACACAAAAATTAGCTCAACATGGATTAAAGACTTAAGACCTAATACTCTCCAGCTCCTACGAGCAAACAGAGAACTTCATGACATCGGTGTCCACAATGGTTTCTTGGCTATGAGAACAAAAGCGGTTGGCGAAAGTAAAATCGCACAAAGGCATTGAATTAAATCGAAAAGCTTCTGCACAGCCAAGTAAACAATGAAATGACAAGGAATATCGCAAAATAGGAGAAAATATTAACAAGCCATGTATGTGTTAAAGGATTAATATCCAAAATACATTTATAAGGAACTTTTACAACTCAATAGGAAAAAAGCAAAAAATTCAATTTAGAAAATTGGCAGAGAAGTTGAATAAGTATTTCTCCAAACATAACATACCAACAACATTACTAAAAGATGCTCAACACCACTAGTCCTCAGAGAGGTGCAAGTCAAAGCATAATGATACATCATTTACTCCCCCTAGGATATTGCAGGGTGCTCAGCTCTACACTGGGAAGACGCAATGCTTCCACAAGTCAGGCAAAGCAAATTACTACTCACAGCAGGCAGGAAGGATAAACTGAAGCCTTGGATATGAGGTGAACCCCCTCCCTGAGGCTTACAAAAGCTGCCCAGGGCAGAGGTGGGTCTTGGCTATGCATGTCTCACATATCATCACAGTGGAGGGTTCCCGAAATCACTTCACTCGGTGTTAGACCTTGGATGGGCTCCAGCTCCTGAGGCCAAGCATTACAGACTATAATGAGGATATGATGTTGACATTCTCTTATCTCAGGATGTTGTGCTTTTATTGATATTTTCCCCAAAAATTCCAGCAAGTGGTAGAAATGTGGCCCCTTCAAGGTTATCTGTGGAGCTGTATTCCTGCAGATGTCTCTTATGAAGTGTGGTGGTGGGGGGCAAGTGGTAAGAAGGTCATAGAAAAATTGGAACTCTTCAACATTTTCAGTGGAAAAATAAAGGAATGCAGCTATTTAGGAATATATTACTTCCATTCCTCCAAAAACTAAATATAGTACTACAATATGATTGATAATCTGATGTCTTGGTATTTACCCAAAATAATTGAAGCCAAGATTTCAAAACATGTTTGAGTAAACTCTCATGTTTACTGTACCATTATTTTCCACAACCAAGTAGAGACACCTTAACTGTGATCAACAGATGAATGGAGAGAGTGCAGTTATACGTACAATGGATTTCAAAAGTTGAAATTCCCGCCATCTTCAGCAACCTGAATGAACTTTGATGACAACAGGCTCCGGGAAGTAATTCATTCACAGAATGACAAGGACTGCATGGCTCCAGCTAAGTAAAGTACCTAAAAAAGTCAGATTTGGTCTGGAGGTGTGGCTATCCCCAACACCAACAGGGGCAAAAACAAACCTTATAAAAGCAAAGAGTGCAGTTTTGAGGGTGTCTCAGGAGGGATAATTGGGAAGTAGCAATTAGATGAAAAAGATTTTGTGAGTTAGTTATTTTTTCCTTCATTGTATGAGATAGTTCACTGGTGTAACCCATGGAGGTCCAGAATTTTCTTTACAGGAACAATATTACAAGGGATTCAATACTTAGATAGGGCTACTCAGGGTTTTCCATTTCTTTTGTTGTCAACTTTAGTAATGTATTACAATCAGTTCCCCTATTTCACTTAAATTATCTATATATTAGCATAAAAATGTTCACCACCATCTTTCAAATTTCTGTCATTTATAACAGTGTTCACTATATATCTTTTAAATGTGTCTATGATCTATTAGAGCAATACCTTCTTTCAGTCCTGTTTTAGCAATTTGTATTTTCTCTCAGTTTCTCTTGATCAGTCAAGCTATAGGTTTAATAATTTATGAACTTTAGACTTCATGGACTTTTCTTTATAATTTTCAACTTTCATTTCCCTGTTTTTTGTCTTATTTTTCTTTATTTCTTATTTATTTTAGATACAATTGGGTCTTCATTTTTATAGTTTCCTGTAATGTCAGGTTAGGCATATCATTTCATACTTTTCTTTTTTGTCTATAAATCTCTTTGAAAACATCACTCTAGCACATCTTGCATATCATGATATTAATTTAGTTTCTTAATTTTTGGGAATAGGAATTGGTAAGTGCTTGGCAGGGCAGTGTGGATCAAGTCTTCAATGCAGTTCCAGTTGCAGGGTATCTGGGGCTGGAATTCTGGAGGGTTGTGAGAGCTTCAAGTTGGTCAGGCATCAGTGCTCTTCATAGTCTCTGAGGCTTGTCCTGCAGTCTCTCCCTGTGAGTTAGATTAGAATTCCTCAAAACACAAACAGCAAAACATTCAGTCTCCTTACACTGTGGGTCAGGAATCCCAAGGCAGGTAAGGGTCCCACGAACACCAGGTCCCATCCCTGCCACTCTCACAGATCTGGCATTCAGTGTTACATAATATTTGGCTATAATCACAGCATGCCAAGACTCAAGGGTAGTGGCGAAGTTACAAGGTAACAGAGAACCAGACTAGACTCATGGTGGTGGTTGTCGTGAATACACAACTTACCTTACCACCTCTATTCCACAGTACACTACTTTTTTTCTCAGAACTTTTTATTGTGGTAAAAATATGTTTGATAATTTGCTATCTTAAACATGTTAAACAGGCAATTCAGTGGTTCAAAATACACTCATATAACTGTAAAATCAGCACTACTCGTCACCCAAACCATTCAACTTGAGAAACTAACAAT
>RJWT010012601.1:0-22331 GCA_004365215.1 Cuniculus paca
TGGTCTAGGTATTGTTGTCCTAGTTAATCCTTCCTTTTCACTAAGGACACCTCTGTGGCAGACCTAGGTTTGGGTTAAGGATCCTAAGGGATCCCAGGAGAATGAAGATACACAGTGCTTCTAACATTGTTTAAATGTAAATTGGTTATTTTCCTGATGTCATAACTTTCCACCACTGCCACACTTTGTGTGTATATATGTTTAAAATTCAAATATGTCCATAAAACTATATCTATGTTAATCTCACCTAGATTACCTTATGACATGTTTCAAGTGTCATATACAAAAATGTATATATATTGTGTATAATAAATATATATTTGATTTAAATATAACATATATAAGTGATACCTTAAAAAGAAAAGGTTCAAAAGGAAAAAGATATCTTCCCCCAAAGAAGGAAAATAAGGAATTCTTTCTGTGACAACTAGCCAAAACACCTTAATTTCTTTCCTCTCATCTGATTCGCAAAAACTTCATTTGTATCCCGACTGTCTTTCAGTATCTTTCCCACTCCTGTTTCATGTGTGTCTCTTGTTTTTTGTAACTCCTCCCTCCCAACTGTCAGTCCTATCCCACTCTTATGTACGCATGCCATGAAATTCAAGTTTTGCAACTTTCTGTATCAGTATAACAACAGGCAATGATGCCTGGTGGTAAAATCGTATTTCACTGAAAAGGAGTGCATAGGGTAAGGTTTTAAGTCATACAATTATTTTAGACTTGGTGACACATTATCTTCCTGTACATATCATTATCTTCTTATGCCTGTGCACTATCTTCCTATGCCTGTACACTAATTAGATAACTCAGGATAAAAGTAAATAAAAGAGTAAGAGGGTAGTATGTGATGACATCTAATTGCTTGCATACAGTAAGATATTGCAGTCTTACTTTACCAGAAGGCACCTATGTTAAAGAGGATTTTTATTCTTAAATTTTTCATTAGTACATGCTTGCAGTTCATGAAATTTATAATCATCTTGGGGAGTGAGTACATGTACTTGATACAGCTTGATTCTTTTTTATTAACTCCTTTCCCTTTTGCTTCCCTCCCTCCTCCTCTAAATCTCCTTTCCTCATTTTCATTCTTGTGTACATTATTAATCTTATCTCAAGCTTATGACATGTAATGTTTACATTGATTAAGGTTACCAGGTTTCTGTACACAGCATATTATTTAATCTACTTATTTCCCCTTCCCCCGATTCTTCTCGCCCTTGAACTCCAGGGCCACTTTCCATTTGCTGAAGAGGATTTCCAAAACAAGGTCTGGATTGTTTCATTTATGTTGAAGAGATTGGTCACAGTGACTTTCCAGATGGGGAGGTGGCAGTGGTCACCACTGTTTACTCTCCAGGACTTAGAACTGACTTCTTGAACTAATATATGGGTGTGTACGTTGTCTATAAATTCACAATAGGCTCCCACAGATTTTCCATATTTTGTTTATTATATTGAAATAATGTTTTCCCATTATTTTGTCCTTAACTGACTAAATCTTTTTCTCTGTTTGTCTGTGTCTTATTTGTCTCTTCATTCTGTCATGAAAGTTATGACTTTGTCTTCCATTTAATTTTTATCTCAGTAGTCTTTTACTTATTATCTTTTTACATAGATAGAGTCAATAAGGCTCCAGAAAATTAAAGGGCATTTTTGATGAATGCACACCACAGTAAATGAGCAAAGGTACTGAATTCCTTTTATATTAAATTTAGAACACCAAATAAAATAATACACCTAGGATATAAGAGAATGGGCTAGAGAGAAAAGTTCTAACTTAAAAGAATGTAATTTGACAGAATTCGATGGGAAGTAGAGATGTTGAATAAAGAGCTTGACAGAGGCAATAAAGCACACATACTGCGTTTCTTAAACATAGACGTTGCTGATAACATCACTACAAAAGAATAGAAATCTACTTGACTCATGAAAGAATAAGGTTTACGTAACATGCTAGTTACTTTCTTCTGTGCTATTGGGTTTGAACCCAGAGCTTCACACATGTTAGGGAAGTAATCTACCACCAAACTGTATTTCCATCAATTTTTAATCTTATTTTGCTTTGAGAAAGGGTCTCACTACCCAGGCTGACCCCAAATTTGTGGTCCTCCTGATTCAGCTTCCAATATAGCTAGAATTTTTTACAAGCATGTGCCAACACAACACATTTATTTCTAATGCATTAATATACTGTGGCAGATGGGTAGGTGGGAAGCCTCACTTATATTCCAATACCGCTGATCTAATCATGTATATGAAGCAAATATGTCCTCATGATTCCTGCTGTGAGGACTGTGTCTAGTTGCATGATGGGAATTTTGGAATGAAATATATTTTAAATTACTTTTGTATCTTAAAATTCTTTAATACCCAAACTCCTTTAAAATTTTATTTCTCCTTGTAGTTAAGAAATATATTTCAAGGAATATCTGCTTCTAACCCATGCCATTCCTTCAGTTCTCTGACATTAATTCTGCCTTCTTTCTGTGAGATAGAATCAAAAAAGCCTTTCCCTTTATAGCTCTTGGCATCTGGAAGAACCTTCTTGCTTTTCCCTGCCTCATTGACGCTATCTCTTTTTCTTTTCATATATTTCTCAAAAGTCTCTTCTCTTTCGCCTAAAGCTCTCCTAATTTTCTTCTCCCTTTGTGGTTATTTAACTGTGTAATTCTGTTATTTAACTTTATAAATCATTTTGGGATTTTGTGTATGTGAGACAGAGTGTGAATAATGTCCTCCTTGAATTTGGTCTGTGAGTTCAATAGAAAGTTTTGCTTAAACAGCAGTTGTAGTAAGTTGGGTTCTTTTTGGATGTTTGCAGTTTGCAAGTTAAATAGAAATCATACAAAAAAAAAACCCAGAAAAATTG
The DNA here is from genome assembly GCA_004365215.1 of Cuniculus paca. Taxonomy (NCBI): domain Eukaryota; kingdom Metazoa; phylum Chordata; class Mammalia; order Rodentia; family Cuniculidae; genus Cuniculus; species Cuniculus paca. The sequence goes on from RJWT010012601.1 coordinate 2,873, forward strand.
TTCTCACTTCATCAAGTTAAATTTCTCTGCTTTGCATATGTAACTGATTCTGTATCAATTATATTTACTGCCCCACTCCTATTTTAGGGAATTCTCCTAGACAATAAGAGATTCATTTTATTTGGAAACTGGTTACTTTTGTATTCCTTGAATGGTCAAGATAACATTTTATTCACAAGGTTAGAAAAACCTGGTGAGAATTACAAGGTTTCAAACTTACTGAATCATATGAAACCCATAGTAAAATAATGAATATTCTTTTTCATTTTTCATTTTGGTTTATAGTAATCTGTCATAGAAACTACCCGGCATCTGTTTCCTCTACTTTCCTAACCAACAGAATTTCAATTTTGTTGAGAAAGCAAGATGACTAGCTGATCCCTATGTTCTCTGGCAGTTAGGTGACACAAGAAGTGACTCTGACTGAAAAGGTAACATAAATTTCTTAAGAGTGGTGTTTTGGAAAACATTTTAAAGCAGAGAAGGCATTTGACTTCTGCCTCTTGCAATTTGTGATGATTTTTCTCCTCCTTCTTGATCTTTCCCATTATTCCTGTAAAGAAAAAAAATATAGGTTATAAATTCTACAACTATGCTATGAGTCTGATGAAAATAGTCACACAGTAAGAAAGGTAATGATGAAAAAGAAAATTAATCTTGAGTCATATTATGCCTCACTGTAAGAAAAGTAGAGTTGAAATGAAGAAAGAAAGAAACCTATGTCACAATGATGACATTCAATGTCTGTCATACCAACCTGGAATTACTTATGCTGAAACCCTCTTGATACATGAGAAATATAAGCCCTTACTCCTTTAAGCTGACCACTAGGTTTCAATTACATATATAGGTATGCCAAACTCAACTTTTAATTCTCAAAATCAGGGTGGGTTCCAGACTCTAATTGGGCAGTGAAGAAGTGATATTAGCTCACTGAGGAGACTGCCCTGATCCTTCCCCTTCATTTTACTCAATCTGTGGTGTTTGGGTTGTGTCTTTTTATGTTTCAGTGCCACTGTTGTTTACTTCTGTCATAGCTTTTATTGTACAGATTTATTGTTGCTTGTTTGACTTTCATCACTCTTAGATCAGATCAGGTTACCTGACCTAAGAAAGAAACACTGAGGTATAAATGTTCTCAGAGGTACAATATTGCAATACACCCTCCAGATCAATACTGGCGAGGGTACTGATGAAGAAGAGGCAATGAGGAGAAAAGACATTTGATTTATGACATGGTCACAAGAAAGGCCACAGCAAGGGTTCTGCTGTTGGGATAGAGCTTCACAGAGGACCCCTTTGAGACCTATTATATCATACCTACACTGTTATGACCACACCTATCCCAACACCATCAATTTTTGGGTTTGGGTTTTTCTCAAGGAGGTAATCAGAATTTTTCAAGAGGGTTTTATTTGGTTGGGACAATTATCAAAGAGATTCTTAGCTGACAACTGTCAACTCCCTAACATCTAGAACCTGGGAGAGTGAATGCCACAGTACCTTCTAGCTGCTCTGGATAGCTTCATTTGCCATTCATTTCTGAGCCAGGCTAGAAGCATGCTACTTTTGGAAGATGTATAATCAATGGCAAAGAGACACTAAATCTCCAGGATTAGGACTCTGGTGAGGTTCTTAGATAAATACTAAGTAGCTCTGTCTTTATGTCTTCAGAAGAAACAAGGGGTGGAGTGACACCAGCCACATAGGAGAAGGTGCAGAAGCATGACAGCAGGCTTGGCCAAAGGGACCTTCTATCATATTCACCAAGCTCTGGCAGAGTCTCCATGAAACCTTCCCTCCATCTCTGCCTAGCAGCCCCAGAGCTAGCTGTGATCACAGAACTCTGAAGGATCTCTGAGCTGACCTACAACCCTTCCTCCAGTTGCGCAGTCGGAAGTGTGGACTTGCCCTGGAGGTTGTGTTCTTTCAGGAAGATCTCCATAAGTGGGGAGGCAGACCAGCAACTGGCCAGGGAATGTGATGAGCAGAGGCAATGATAACTTTAGTTAGTCACAAATGTGAGAGGTAGAGTTGGTCTCTACTGCTTTTAATATTTTCTCTTGACTATCTTCCCTTTATATTTGTCTTAGTTACTTTTCTCTCATTGCTGAGACAAAATACCCAATACCCAAAATTAAGGAAGGAAAGGTTTATTTAGCTCACAGTTTGTAGAGGTTTCAGTTCATAATCAGCAGACTGCAAGGCAGGGTGGCACATGGCAGAGGGGCAACCATTCATGGCTGCAGAAGACAGCAGAAGCAACAAGTGAGACAGTAACAACACTCTTAGGAAGGGGGTGACCACTGTGAGAGCATGTGATGCTACTCCCTAAACCCTTTGGAGGAAGTGTCCACTTTCCTGCTGCTAGGCATGTGGTTGGTGGACAATATTCCTCTGATGGCCCTTTCAAGGATGCCACAGCTGAAAAGAGCAGAACTGACCGAGTTCACACCATCTAAATGGACTCATACAGTAACTGACCAAAGTGGAGTACATGAGCCTGTACATTTTGATTCAAAGCCTGAGAATTTTGACAGGATAGTTCATCTCTAGGGTGCTTCTTCCTATTGACTGAAATTTTTGAGGCCTTTGTCCCAGCTTGACATTTTTTTCTCCCTTCTTTCTTTTATGAATCAAAGAACACTCCTTAATCAATATGCTGCCCACCTACTCTCAGAATATGCTCTCTGGAGAGCAAAAGTTGCAAAGTCAAGTGACTTTCAAGCAGAAAATAATTTTTGTACAAATTTTTCCAACTCCACATTGGTAGCTTGAAAGTAGCCAAAGTGAGAGAGCATTTACGTGAAAGCATTTACTGCAATCTAATATTTCTTGTGGTTAGATCCTTTTCTTCATATGGTAGTTTTGGAAATAATGTCTCCAGAGCTCTGCTTGATCTTTTATTGCACAAATGTACAAGAATAACATTAATGGGGAAGAATTGCAGCCCCAATGCTTGCAACTGATTAAAAACATACAACTGATTCTTACAGTTCTCTGTTCTACAAGCCATTTTAGCCTATCGTCCTCAACTGTTGTAGTCAGATGTTTCAAGGAGAACAATTACATACAGGACACAGAATTTATAATATTATTTTATGATGGTCACTCAGAATTAAATACAAAGAAAATGCAGGAAATCAGTTCACAACACTAAAGACCTAGAAAATCTAGCTGAGGGCCTGGATCCCACAACAATGTCCTGCATGAGTCCAGCTGAAGACCTAGAACCCATGACAATGCTTCCCATGAGTCCAGCTGGAGGCCTAGAGCCCACAACAATGACTCACGCAAGTTTGTTTTATGGATCTGAGCTGGAAAGGCCCAAAGGTCAGCAGTAGAAGCTAGAAAGTCTGTGCTAATGGGGTGAAGGATCTGTGCCAGTAGGCTGAGGGTTCTATATTGGAGCCAAGAAGCAATGCTCAAAATAAGGACCAGGGCTTCCCTGAAAATTACCACAGCCATTCTCAGAGACAACAAGATCCCGAGCTCCTCTGATGATGAGAACAGGAAGCCAGCGTGACAAGCTTCCCCTCTGGAGCTAGGAAGTGATGCTCAATATAAGGACCAGAGCTCGAAGTGAACCATAGGCACTCTCAGTGACAAGGTCCTGAGCTCCTCCAGTAATAATGGCCAAGTTCATATTAGGCAAGCCAGCCATGACAAGCTCTTCCAGAGAACCAATGGCTCCAAACAACAGCAACACTTAGGCGAACCCACAACACCACACTTTTTCTCTCATCTCCTTTTATGCTGGCAACTTTCCTCAGGTGGGCCATCTACACTCAGCACCATGCTGACTTAATTCAGCTGGTGTGAAGTTGACCACCAATTTTTAATCCATAACACCAACCCAATAACTTCTGGTGTTCTAGAGGACTTACTAGGTGAGTGATTCAGATACATGGCATGCTGACAAGCTGTTTTAAACAAACAAACAAACAAACAAACAAACAAACAAATAAATACTGTAACTTCTAGCATTTGCCAGCTTCTGTCATGTGATTATAGTCATCATGGCTAATTTCCTTTTCCTTCCTTCCTTCTTTCTCTCTTTTCCTCCTTCACTTTCTTTTCTTTTGTATTTTGTGGCACTGAGTATTGAATTCAAGGCCTTTGCATTGAGTTACATCCCTAACCCTTTTATTTTTTATATTGAGACAGGATCTTGCTGAGTTGCTCAGGCTGGACTTGAACTTGAGATCCTCTTGCCTCAACATCCCAGAGTGCTGAGATTATAAGCATGTACCAGCACGCCCAGTTTATTATCCCTAATTTGAAACTACATATGCAATAACACTGAACATTGCATTCAGAACAGATATATAGAAACGGTTCTCAGCTTGAAAGTTAATACCAGCTGGCTCTACTATATGCTGGTTCAGAACCTCATCCTTGCAAATTCTGGATTCTTTTTTTTGGCACCGGGGATTGAACTCACGACCTTGCGCTTGCCAGGCAGGCGCTTAGGCCGCTGAGCTAGATCCCAGGCAAATTCTGGATTCTTGGTAACTATGCTTTTCTTCTAATAGAGATATTTTACTTTGGTATTTACACATTTTCCAAAATAGAAAATAAAATTCCAAAAGACATCTCGGTGGTCTAAATATTTGCAGAAATATTTATATTGCCACCTCTCCTACAGATTACTAGAGTAAATTATCATTGGTATCTGCCATTCCTTGACTTCTGGTCTTATAACATAAAAAGACCAATAGTTTGGATGGTAGCTATAACTGAATGTCTGATGAAATTCATGCTCATTGCCTGGTGGAAGTATTTTACTTATTTATTTGCTAAGCAGTTCTCTTACTTGGCAGCATGCAGAACTGTGGGAATGAGAAGCATGTACACCTGTAAAATGAATGAGTACATTTTTCTTGCCTCTTTTTTACTAAAATCATATAGTCTTCCTTTTGGAAACAACATTACTTAACAGTTACGGATTAGACTTAGGAGATTTACCACTTCTTGCATGATGGTGTTCATTGTTTTTGTTTGTTTTTATTACTGCATGTTAGGAACACCAAATAGTGATGATCATTTTGGGGAATTGGTACATGCATAAAACATATCTTGGTCATATTCAATCATTTCACTTTTCCCCAATTCCTTACTCCATCTCCTTGCATCAACCTTATGATTTCTTTTTTTTTTTATTTTATTTTAAAGATAATAAAACCAAACAAAACAAAGCAGAATAAATCCAACCAAAACACAGCAGTGAAATTGGTACAGAACATCAAAGCAGGATAATAGGAAAACAATAATGCCTACCATAATATATCTTGTTATCTTCACAGTAGTTGTCCATTCCATCAGACATACCAAAATCAGACCAAAACAAAACAGAATAAAACCAATCAAAACAGAATATTGAATAAAGCAAAAACAGTTAATAAGAACAAAACAAAATGGTGAGAACAATGTTAGACTTCAAAAACAAGATAGAAAAAATCCCCCATATTTGCCAAAAACTACAAGCCTTCAGTTGGTTTTTGTACCTCAGTTGCTATCAGTTCAGACTAACCTCCAAACCAGCTGGTGGCTTATGGGGTGAGGGGGTTTGGTGATTTTCAGCCTGCCTGCCAGGAGGCTCACAGGAGGCACTGACTTTTCTCTTCCTGGGCCCCCCATGGTCTGCGCAGCTTACCAGAAAGGCTGGCTAGTTGACTTGTTGATCGGCTCCCCCCAGTCCCAGCATGGACGACTCTCGTGAGCCGCTATCTGATGTTTCCCTTCCTGAGCCCCGCCTGGCCTGCTATAGTTTCTTTTTTAAAATTTTTTTAACTTTATAGTTTCTTAATGGCTAAAGATACTCAAAGTTCTTTCGTATATTGGTTGGCTATTGGTACTTCTTTTGAAAAGTGTTTATTCAGTTCATTTGCCCATGTTTAACAGTGTTTATTTGTTTAGAGGGGTTGATAGATTTTGGATTTTTAATAAACTGAATCTTTATTAAACATAATGAATACATTCATTGTAGGGAATGGTATATGTACATAACATATCTCGGTTCTTCTTTCCCTTTCCCTCTACCTTTCTTTTATGAGACAAGTGCAAGATTCATTAATTTATCTTGTAAGTTCTTATAAAGTTAATTATTATATATACAGATTAACAAACAAATGGGCCAAAAAATAAGACACTTTAGACAATTATACTAAATCGAGATAAACTTTTAGATACTCTGTCCATGTTTGATTGCAATAACTTCTTTCACTCTTTTTTATTATCTCTTTTATGAAAATTCCTCAAAAACTAAAAGCAAAAATTCCATTTGACCTGGCTAGTTCCTTTTTAATTATCTTCCCAAAAGAGTTGAAAAGACATCATACCACAGTGATATACCCATGTTTATACCAACACAATTGATAAGCTAAATCTTGCAAACAGTCCATATGTCCACCAACAGATGAGTGGATAAAGAGAATATGGTATATGCACACCATGGAATACTGCTTTGCCATTAAAAAGGATAAACTTGAGAGTTTTGTAGAAAAATGGATGCGCCTTGAGACTACAATATTAATTGAATAAATCAGAGAGACAAGCTTAAATATCACTTAGTTTCTCTTATATGAGAAACTCAATAGATAAACTGGTTAATTTCTGTGAGTTCTTTATATACTCTGGATATTAATTACTCAATCAGAACTGTGGCTAGGAGACATTTTTTCCATTATTTTGGCTGTCCCTTATCTCCATTGTTTTCTTTGCTGTGCAGTAACTTTTTGATTAGATGTGATCCTATGGTGTAATTATAGATATTATTTCTTGTCCTATTTAGGAATTCTTTACTTATACTGTGGTTTCAAGTGTTCTCCCTGTGTTATCCTCTAGAGTTTTCTAAATTTCTGGTTTTATATCAAGGTTTCTCATCCATTTTATTTGATTTTAATAAAGGGTGAGAGACAGGTGACTATTTTGAGTCTTATACATGTTGATATCCAGTTTTCTAACACTATGTTAAAGAGACTGTCTTTTCTTCAGTGTATGTTTTTGGCTTTCTGTAAAAATCATATAGGTGTAAGTACATGGGTTTGTTTCTGTGTCCTTTTTCTATTCCACTGGTCTACATGTCTGTTTGTCTGTCAGTACCTGTTGATTTTGTTACCATGGCTTTGTAGTATAGCTTGAAATCTAGTATTATAGTACCTCCAGTATTTCTATTTTTGCTTAGTTTCTTTGGCTAACTGGGTCTTTTCTGATTCATATGAATTTTAGGATTATTTATATTTCCAAAGAATCACCTCTTTGATTCACTGATCTTTGTATTTTTTTTCTGTCTATATTTCACAAGTTTCTCCTCTAATCTTTATTATTTCTTTACACTGGTCTTAGATTTGTTTTGCTATAGATTTTTTAGGATCTTGAGGCGCATTATTTGGTTACAAATTTGAGATTGCTGTGTTCTTCTATGGGAAGCAATCATAGCTGTAAAATTTCCTCTCACAACTGCTTCTGTTGGTTCTCACAGATTCTGATATGTTGTGTTTCCATTTCTGTTTGATTTTAGAATTTTTAATATTTCTCTCTGATTTCCTTTTACACACTGGTCATTTAAGCATTATTCAATTGCTTTATGTTTATGTAGTTTATGTGGTTTCTTTTGCTTTTCCATTCTAGTTTCATTAAATTGTGATCTGATAGGATACACAAGATTATTTCCATTTATATAGCATTTGTGTTTATTGAGATTAGCTTTATGCCCTAAAATATGGTTCATTTGGAGGAAGTTCTGTGAGCTGCTAACAAGAATGTATATTGTGCTGTCATCGATGAAACACTGTGTAAAATTCCTGTTGTGTCTATTTTATCTGCAGTGTACTTTAAGTCTGAAGTTTCTTGGTTGATTTTTTTTTTCTTAGATGACCTGTCAATTTGAGAGAGTGGAGTATTGGTGTCTTCTGCTCTGATTGTATGGAATCTGTCTTTTTGTCAAGTAGTATTTGGTTTATGAAATTGGGTATGCTGACATTCCTTGCACATATATTTATAATTGTTATCTTTTGTTGGTGAATTGTTTCCTTTATCAGTGTAGTGACCTTCTTTGTCTCTTCTGATGTTTGGGCTTGAAGTCAACTTTGTGGGATGTAAGAATAGCTACTTCTGCTTGATTTTAGTCTTCTTCTTGGAGTCTCATTTTTCCCCATTTCCTTCAGCCTGCTGATGTCTTTGTAGATGAGGTGTGTCTTTTGCAGCAATATAAAGACAGATCTTGTATTTTGTGCCAATCTACAATCTGTGTCTTTTTATGAGAGAGTCAAGTTCTCTTCCATTATTTGTTATTATTGAAAGGTATGTACTAATTCCCATCATTCTGTCATTCTTCCAGTGTTTGATATATTTGTTTCTCATTTATTTAACTACCCTTTTAGTGATATTTATTCTTTCCCTTGGCCTCATACTAGTTATTGTCCTTATCATCTCAGCTTAGGATTTCTTTTTGTATTTTTTGCAATGCTAGTTTGGTGATCATGAGTTTCTTTAACTTATCCTTATCATGTAAATTCTTTATTTTTCTCTCAATTTTGCAAGATATAGTAATCTGTGTTGCAAGTATGTTCTTTCAAGACTTGAAAAATTTCATTCCAAATATGCCTTCCCTTTAGGTTTCTGTTGAGAAATGCGCTGTGATTCTGATAGATTTGAACTTAAAGTGACTTGAGGTTTTTCTCTAAAGGTTTTCAATATCCATTCTCTGTTATGAGTTTCTGGCATTTTGACAATGATATGTTATGCTGGATTTTCTCTATGGTCATGTCTATTTGGAGTTCAAAATGCCTCTCTCACTGGGAATTCATCTCATTTCCCAGGTGTATGAAATTTTCTGCCACAATTTCTATGAAGAGGTTTGTTTTTATGCCTTTATGCTTTACTTTGACACCATATTTTAGGCTGATTCTTAGATTTATCTTTTTTTTTTCAATTTTTCTAGAAGCTTGGATAATCTTTTCATTGTTTTTCTTTCTTTTTCATTATTACTGACTCATCTGGTATTTCCAGCTTGTCTTCAAGTTCTGATGTTCTTTCTTCTGATTCATCTTGCCTGTTGCGGAAAGTTTAAAAACTCATTTGGCTCATTGGGGTTTTTCATTTCCAGGATTTCTTTATGGTTTTCTGTATCTTCACAGAAGTGGTCTTTCATCTTCTGTATTTTGTTCATTAATTAATTTAGCTGTTTATTCCTATCTGCTATGAGCTCATTGATCAACTTAGAAATTAATTCTTTTATCTTATTTGTCTCTTCTTTGATTTTACTGGTTATTTAAACTACCAGTTTGTTAATTTTTTTTGTCTGGAATTTCATTCACTTCGATATCTGTAGGATTAGCTTTCAGGGGCTCATGAATTTTTCAAAGGCTCTTATTGCCTTGTTTTTTCATAATCAATGTCTTTATGCTTATAGATCATTTGGGATGGAAAGCTCTACCACTAACGTGCTCAGATGTCTTTAGTAAGCGACTTTTTCCCTGGGCTGTCCCCTTTACTCTGAATATGAGCTGCAGGAAACCACCTACTCTATCCCTTTGAAGTCTTAGGTTCAATTCCTAACAATGCTTTCCAAGGAGAGATTGAGTATCAATGAGTGAACAGTCAAAAAACCAACTCTATATCAATGCATAATCAAACATGTTTTATATCATTCCACTAACCCAGGAAGATAAAGGAATAATAATAACACAAGAAAGTTTAGGGGAAAATTTAAGAAAAAAGAACAAGAAATAAACAATGAAAAAGTTCAGCAGGTTGTAGTGGTAATATTTATTTATTTTGAAACACAGGCAATGAGAGAGGAAGAAAATAAAGATTAGAAAAAGGAATATTAACAGAAAGGCAGGGGACATACAGGAATATTGAATTCAGTTAATAACTGGCAAACGTACAAGATTAGGAGGGCTTAGAAACAATCCTTGTTGGGGAGAACAAGTCAAGAATGGTAAGAACCTGTAGAAGCAAAAGCAATAATTAAAACTTGTACGCAGTCACATACCCATGTTCACTCCCACATGGAAAGACAACCAAGGGAAAAATGGCTTTAATGATAGTATTTGTCATCAAAAGAAAAGAAGTGGAAAGGATCGGGGATTTGTGGAATAAGAGGAGAAATAAAATAGAAACAGAGATGCAATATAAGTGGAAAGTAACTACATTTCAGCCTTTGGGCTAACAGCAAGTGCCTTTTGGCTAAATGGAAAACGAGAAAAGATAGAGGGAGACCAATTCTAATGAATGAAGTAAGGGTAGCACATGCATTTTGCAAAACCTATGGAATACTTTGGTGTGAGAGAACATGACATGACATGGTAAAACACTGTAGAAGCAAAAGCAATAACGATCGCTTGGGAATATATAAACACATAAACCCCTGAAACTTACAAAAAAAAAAAAAGAAACACATATACGCACACACACAGTATTTCTCCCTGTGGCAGTATGTACACTGGATTCAGTTCTTGGGTGCTGCTGAATAAAGTGGCTATTAAGAACATCTTTCGGTTCTCCAGTTCGAAGTTCTCCTCTTGCTCTGCCCAGGTAGGAGAGGCCATTTAAAACCAGTAAGAGGCCTCGTACTGCTCTTCTGTGTTTGTGGATGAGTACTAGGCTTGCCAATTGCCAGTGGTATAATCTAGCTCCCACCTCCTGAGTTAATCTCTTACATATACTGGAATGAGGGGACTAGAAAATCCCTGCTGTCTCTTGAATCTGTCTCTTATGTAGTCCATGGGCAGGTCTGGAGCATGGGCCAAAGCTTCATCAATTTACAGGCATACTTTTGGAGGCAGGACTGGCCTCCAAATACAGTCCAGTCTCTATTTTTTCTGAATGTCTCTGAGCAGAGGGAGGGGGATGAATGCCTCTGCAAGGGCAGGTCTAGATTCTCCCACTTCCTACCACAAAGCTTCATGTTGCTGAACGCATTGCTTACTGCTCTGTTTAAGCCCTGCCTGCTTCTCATTGTCCTTTTGCCCAACTGAGATTTTCTCAATGTATTGTTCAGTTTTCTAGGATCTGGCGGTTTATCTTCTTCTATCGTGTTACTTTTAATTTTACCACGTCACAGTCACCTTTTTCATGAGTCCAAGCTATCAGGACATGTATCATTTCCCTTCCTGTAGAGCATGGTGGCGGTTATAAGTTGGAGGTATAGAAAATGAGATTTTCTGAGTTTAGGCAGAGGGAGTTGAGATGCTTTTCCTCTTTAATTCTGCCCAAGTCCATTTCCTGAGTGTTCCACTAAAACGAGGGGGAGGGAGTTTCTAGGATGGCTTCCCAATCTGACCCTATTTAAATCTGGACTCATCACTCTTGTCCCTGTTCACTTGGTTGCATTCAGATCTCCCATCTGCTCAGGCTTTGTCTCTCCAATAGCAGAGTCAGTGCCCACAAGAGTGTGCTGAGTTATTCCTTAAATTGCTGCATGGAAAGTGAAGATTCCCCTTCTTCGCTGATCTGCAGTTCATTCAGTGCTGGAGTGTGTTGCTTCAGATAACTTACTTATCTTCCTAAATACCAATATCTCCAGGATCTCATGTCATTGCTAGCTCTCTCAAGTTGCAAGAGCATTATTTCCCACTGTGGCCCCATCTCCTTATAAAAACCATGTGGGTACAGGCTGCCTCCAGCTCACTTTCAACCAGCTGGTATTCAATTGTTAAAGGCCATCATCTCTAACTCATTTCTCTTTGTACTTTCAGAGGGCCAATCCATTTTTCCAGTGGAATCTGGGGCTTCTAATATATAATAGAACTAGTGGATCTCACAATCATGGGAGCTCTATTCTACCTCTTCATGGCCAGCAGCTTAATATTATGAGGATAGCTTTTCTGGAACTCTTGTAAAGATGCCTGAGTTGGCATCGCCAAGTTTTCATTCATTTGGCTTCGGGAAATCAATTTCATTATACTACCGGTGTGGTATTCTGACTTGCAAACTTTGCTTTTGATTAATAATTTAACAACTTAAAGTTTTCAGTGTCTTTCACACATCAACAGCATCACTCGAGAGCACCACCAGATTCCCATTACCTTTGTAATTAATATTTTATACATCATCTTAAAAACTTGGCATACTCTATCTGCCAGCACAACCCCTTCCCCTAGTATCCCACCCTGGTTTACTGCTTATGAATATTCTGACATTGGAACCTCTATGAAACTACAGGAGCGGCTATGGCTCTGGTAATACTCATGACAGCATCTTCAGCTGGCTTTAAAGCACATTTCTGCTTTCTCAAACCACTTCTAACATCAATGATCTTAGTTCGCATTCCTCACAAAACAGACCTTTCGTAAAGACTTGGGATGCAGACTTCTGTGTAGGATGTTTATTGAGAAGCCCATTGGAGAATTGAGAAAGTGCATTTTGCCAGAGGAAAGGGTTGCAAGGCAACAGTTACAGCCCAATCTTCACCCAAAATGGCTCCCAGAAGCTCGGGATCTGTGGTAATGTTTCACAATTACTTCCTTTGAGACAAGGGAATCAGGATTTTATTTATTCACAGCAAACATCCCCTAGTTGTGGACTGCCTCTGGAGAAGGGGTAGGACCTTGGGTCACACACAGGACTTTAGCTTCTCAAACAGAACAGTTGTTAGTCATTCATCACAATATTCACTGCACTCCGATCAGACTCTGAACTTTTCTTATGGCAAAAAATATAATTTAGTCATATGCATACTCAGTGTCTAGGAAAGGGTCTTTTAGTAGGCAATCAATACCTTCTGGCTGAATAAATGTAGTACTAGGTTTTATTAACAGAGCAGTGTAACTGCTAGTCAAAGCTTTAAAGCAATTATTTACTTTTTTTATTTAAGTAAAAGAAAGTATAAAGAAGCTTCCATTTCAGTGTGGGTTTATTGTTATCAATCCGTTTTTTTCATTATTCATTATCTCAACTTGTACTATTTTGAGTGCTTTAACATGTGCTGGGCATTATGAAACACATTAAAGCAAATGATTTCTCTTAATGGAAGATATATTTTAACCTTCTCATTTGTCAGGGAAAACAGTTAGGTTTCTTTTTCTTTTCTACAGTCTGTCATGAAAAGGCACCATGAAAATTGATGTTATCTTATGCCCTTAAGCCTCCACTAACCATTATAATGATAATCTCCCCTGTTCTTCAATGGCTAACATTTGTTCTATGGGAGAAAATCATGATAATTTCAGTATTAGCCACTCCCAGCTGTGTGCTTAGAGTTTTCATTGTATTGGAGGTTGAATAAAGGTAGAAACAGAAACAACAACTATCTAAAACAGACAATGAATTATTTAAATTAAGAATTTTTCATTGTAGCCCTCTGTTGTAGTGTGCACTGACAGAAATATGAAAGCAATACGTTTTTATGAAATTTCTTTTTGTAGCTCTTATTCTATAAGTTACAGCTAAACTTTTGTGAATATTGATAACAACAGCAATTGTAGATGTTTGTTCACTTGAATCTATTTCAGTAAACAGTGGAACATTATTGTCCAAATTGACAACTGTCTAGAAACTGTATGATCACTGTCATCTATCACGTTTGTGTTTGTAATTGATTTATCACTTGAACTACCTAGATTGAAAAGATGTGCAATATCCAGATCTTCAAATGAAAATGTGAACATTTTTTGAACAGTGCTTTTGTTGGCACAACAGACTATTGCTTCAATGACCTGTAATAACTCCTTGTAGTAGAGTTTTGCTATTGTAAATTCAGTGAAAAATAAGGAAAACCAGTCTCAATAAACCTTATTCACCAAATGCTCCTATTCTGAAACATGTTTGATCCTGTGTCGTGTAAGAATAGTAAATGGATTATTACTAAGGTTACAATTATGAAGGGAAGGATAAAGTGGAAGGCGAAGAACCAGGTTAAGGTTGCGTTGTCGACTGAAAACCCCCCTCAGATAAAAGAACTACCACTTTAACTCATTTAAATACTTAATTGAATTAAAGGTATATATCAGAGGAGACACTGATGTGATAGAAAGCTAAGTAGTTGTCCTTTGGCCAAACTGGCCTACATCCATGTCCCTACGAACATAGGAACTTGAGGACGCATGTGGTACGGGAGTGGAGAGAAATTTAGATCTGTGCTATACTCCCTCTTGGTGCTATTCTTATCCTGGAATGGCCATTTTATGCATAAGTTAAAATTTTGGTTCTATTAGTAACATAAATTATTATTATATTTCTGGGAGTTTCTATGACCCTTGAGGACTAAAATATGAAATTTGTATTGTTGATACAGGCAGTGTTGCTTTGGAGAAGGCTAGAAATTGGTTTTTCCTAAACAAATAAACAATTGAAAGAGCTAAAAGCAAAGAGTCTACTCCTTTTATTGCTGTTACCCCTAGCTGTCCCTTTTTGGTTTGTTTAGTTTTGTCTTTTAACCTGAAAATAACAACCACAAATAGCCCCACCATGAGCATTTAAAATAATTTTACCCCCACACCCTATGTAAGTTATTGATCTAAGTCAGTGGTTTCTTTTTTCATTTCATTGTCTGTGAGGCTTATCTAGGAATCTTGTTGAAATGCAACTTTTTATTCAGGAGATCTAAACTATAGCCTTTTCCCCAAAGTTCCAGATGTTTCTGCAGTTGGTGATCTGTGAAACGTACTTTAGTAATAAGAGTGTAGTTGCTATGACCTCCCATTGCTAAACTATAGTATATAGAACTTAACTATGAGACCTGAAACCATAGATAAAACATCTTATTCAAGCCTACTGAAGAAGGAAAAATAGGGATGTTGTCTCAGAAGATTGGACCTGGAATGTCTGAGTGAATGTGTGATTTTGAAAGAAAACATGATGAAAATGTCTCCAAGAGAAAACCAGAATTCATCAAAATTTCCAACTCTTGGTCCCCTTCACATTTGAAAAAACTCTATTTCCATGTTTCCTTTGCCTGTCTCTTCTTTAAAAACCTGTTTTCCCTTCTTTCCATTCCTCATAACTTTTCCCCCTAACCATTTGAAAAAGGTCTCTATGTTTCTTGCTATCTATCCTTTATTTTTATCTGTATATATATTTTGAGTTTTTCATATAAGAGAAACCATGTGATATTTAAACTTTTTTGATTTATCTCATGTAATATTATGATCTCAAAGTGCATCTATTTTCCTAGAAATCACTCAAATTTATTCTTCTTTATGGCATAGTAGTACTCCACTGTGTATAAATACCACATTTCTTTATCCATTAATCTGTTGATAGACATATAAACTTTTCAAGATTTAGGTGTTACAAATTGTACTTCTATAAACAGAGATATGGGTGTATCACTTGGGTATCATGTCTTTAAGTCTTTTGGAAAGATTTCTAAAAGTGGAATCACTTGGTCAAATGGAGTTTCTATTTTTCAATATTTTTAGGAATTTCCATACTGATCTCCATGTGGTTCAACTAGTTTACATTCCCACCAATGATCTGGAAGGATTCCAGAGTGAAGGGAGAGTAAGGGAATAAAAATGAATTAATATGTGTTACTGTATGTACAAACTTCTTATCATAAATGTTGTAATCATTATACATTGTGAACATGTACTAATAAAAAATAAAACATTTAAAAATAAAACAAGAATTTAAATTTCAAAAAATAGCAAAATTTCTATCATGTTTCTTCATGTGAGCTCAGTCCTGAAACTGATTTCAGTTCTTGTAAATGGCAATTGATATCATTTTAATATTCTTTTTGAAGTGCTTAATAATAGCTGAAAGTATATGGTAGAAATAGTGAGGGTGTTAACCAGGAAGGTTTAGAACAAAGCTTTATGTTCTGAGTTTAAAGGAGAGATATCCAATGTTTGGACAAAATTAAGAGAAGTTTTATTCAAGCCCTGTTACAAATATGCTCATCTTTGAGGAAATTGTTTCACTAGGAATCATTTTCTAATTTGAAATACAAAAGCTTTGCATTAGATATTCTCAAAAATCTTCTCTAACTTTAATATACTATAATATTCCTATTCCAGTGAATGCAATATTTGTGGTGCCATTTCATAATTCAGTTGCTGAGCTCTCACACTTTTTATTACTGTAGAACTTGACACCAGTCTATATCTACATATGGCAAATCCTGATTAGATTTCCCCCTTTCTGACCTCTTTTCAAATTTCAAAACCACATTTGTATTCTTCAATAAATAACCAACTCTATTTCTTCATCTTTTTCCTTCTAGCATCATTCACTTAATGAGTCTCAAACTGCTTATGCTAGATGCTGGCACTTAATGTCATCTTTAATTCAAACCTATCAAGTTTATTCTTAACCTCTAGAAAAAATGGTGGACCACAAATCATCTGGATGGTTTCTTATAATGAAAAAATCAGAAACATGAACATTTTAGGTTTGAACAAATACAACAAAAACAGCAATAATTTTAATACTTTTACTTAACACTAGCTGTAACTGAAAATTTCTAAGCTCTATTAACAATGTAAAAATTAAGAAGCCTTGAAAAATGATGATTCAGTTCATATACACACACATGCACATACACAAGTACTTTCTGATTAATACTTTAAAATATAGAACATATGTGTTTATATTACATTTGAATATTTTAATATTGATTTTGAGAGTATTAAAGGCTGGTGGTTACCTAAATATACTGGGATGTTCATCAGTTTTTCATTACTATGACAAAATACCTCAGACAAATATTTTTAAGGGAAATTATATTTACTTTGGCTCATTGCTTCAGAGACTTTAGTCCATGGTTCATTTGCTTGGTTGTTTTGTAGGGCATGGTGTATGTATTAGCAACTTTTCAGTAACTGTGACAAAATATCTGAAAGTGGCAATGCAAAGGAGGAAAGGTTAATTTTAACTCATGGTTTCAGTGAGTTCAGTCCATGCTTAGTTGCTACCAAGGCAGAAACCACATAGTACAATGTCCTGGCAAAGGAATCTGCTTGTCACAGGGACCAAGGAGCAGAGGCAGATGGGAGGAGAGAAAAGAGAAGAGTAAATCTTTTAACTGATTCCATCAATGACCCACCCCTTTCGAACAAACCCTACCTCTGAACAGCACAGTCAGCTATGAATTCATAAATAGAATACTTGACTGATCAGTGTAGCACCTCCATGATTCAATCGTCTTCCAGACACATGATAGTTTTGAGACACATTTTAGATCTAAACTATAACAGCGAGCAGAAGATCATGGTAAGAAATTCATGGTGAAACAAAACTGCTCACCTCATGATGACTGGAAGCAAGAGGAAGTGCTGTGACCTCAATATCTTCTTTAAAATCATGCCCCAATGACCCAGTTTTCTTTCACTAGGCCTCACTTTCTAAAATTTCCACCACCTCCAAACATCTTGGGGATTAAGCTTGTAACACATGAGCCTTTGGGTGACACATAAGATGCAAACCATAACAGTAGCTCAAATTGCAGAAATGTCATTGTCTGAAACAAAGCACAGTTTATAGTATAAAAGATACTTTATTCCCAAGAAATATAGATAAACAAACTATAAATATTCTCAGTCATGACAATTAGGTATTTGACCAGAAGATATGTTACAAATCCCACCCAGAGAGTCATATAAATTCATATTTGATAAAGCCAATAATGATACACTAACAATTATTGTCATGATTACAATAAATTTTCTTATATAATCATTTGTATTATAGAAAATATTTGGTTTATCTTTCTAAAATATTTAAAATATTATGAAATAAAGATGAAACCTAGGCCATGAATGGCTGCCCCCTTTTGCTCTGGCTGCTGCCTTGAAGTGTTGCCCCTGTGCCATGCCACCCTGCCTTGAAGCCAGCTGATTATGGACTGAAATCCCCAGAAACTAGTGAAATGTTCTCAGACAAGAGAGAGAAAAGGAGACCATCATGGTTAGAAATAAAGGAGAAATAATTGCAGTAACACAGTCCTCCTCTCCGTGTGATGTCTGCATGAAGTGTTGATGAAAAAGACAGCAACCAGGCAGCACACCCAGGCAACACTCTGGGCTAAACACAGATCCCTAAAAACTGTATCCTTGGGGACCTGAGGTTTGTCCCACACATCCACCTGAGTTCTCTCACTGGAGAAAGTTAACATAAATAGCAGAGTGATTCTATCATTCTTGCAGCTTGCTGAAGCAGTTCTTAGGAAAATTTATTGAGAGAGATACAGCTCCTGAGAGTCAGCAGGAGACCCAAAATTGGGTTGCCGAAGAGCTCATCGCTGAAAGGAAACTTTGTAGAGGAAAATCTCGAGGTGGGTACAAGGACAAAAAATGAGTTGAAAACGTTTAGAGCCCATTATTATGAAAAATAAGAGTCTGCAAAGGTTTGCTTCCTTATATTCTATCAAGAATGTTAAACATGACCTAGCTGTGCACCTTGGGACTGGGCAACGAGACCCACAGAAATCTGCACCCATCCCCTGTCAGCCATGGACGTTCAGGGTGTCCCTGGGATTCTCCCTGCACCCTGCCCATTCGCCCGGGGCGGCCCAGCAGCAGCTGCTCTGAGCCCGGCTTAAGTTGAGTGTGCGACCAGCGAGTTGTGCCTGG
The DNA here is from genome assembly GCA_004365215.1 of Cuniculus paca. Lineage (NCBI taxonomy): Eukaryota > Metazoa > Chordata > Mammalia > Rodentia > Cuniculidae > Cuniculus > Cuniculus paca. The sequence goes on from RJWT010012601.1 coordinate 21,394, forward strand.
CCATGCGGCTTGGGACTTCGCCAAGAGACCGGTAGGAATTTGTGTCCATCCCCCATAAGCCACGGATGTTCAGGCATCCCTGGGGTCCTGCCTGCCTGCACCCGCCCATTCACCCAGAGTGGCCCAGCAGTGGCTGCTCTGGGCCTGGCTTGGGTTGGGGGAGTGGCCAGTGAATTCCATCTAGCCATTCAGCGTGGGACTTCGCCAAGAGTCCGGTGGGGGTTTGTCTCTGTCCCCCATTAGCCTGGGCCGTTCGGGGCATCACTGGGGTCCTGCCTAGGCCCCACCCACTGACCACAAGCAGCCAGGCAGCTGCTTCTCTGGGCCTCACTTGCATTGGGGGTGCACACAGCGAATTGCACCTGGCTGTGCAGCTTGGGACCTTGCCAACAGAAAGGTAGGAGTCTGCTCCCCCTCCCCCATTGGCCTAGGAAGTTCAGAGCTTCCCTGGCATCCTGTCTGGGCTCTGTTCAGACACTACTCAGTAACAGAACAGCCACAGTGGTAGTCTTGGCTGGACCTGAAGGGGTGCATTGTGAGTATCACTTAACCTTGGCACCTCAACTGTGCACATTGGATTCACCTCCCACAGTGGAATACAGGAAAATGACAAAACGAAAGAGCAAAATGCAATCTGGCACCTCCAGTCCTTCCCAAACAAGCCAAAGAGACATGGACACAGAAGAAAATATGAGCCACACACCTGAAACTTCTGAAATGATAGCAACTGAAGTAAAGAAACAACTCTATGAAACTTTAAAGGAACTGAGGTTAAAGATCATTTCCCAGGTAAAACAAGAGATGATAAATGTACTGAAAGAAATGCTAAGCACAGCTAAAGAAGATATAGTTGGAAACATAGAGGAATACTGCAAAAGGATGGAAACCTTGAATGAAGAATACAAGAAAGAATTAGAATGCATGAAACAGATTCAAAG
>RJWT010012602.1:0-22341 GCA_004365215.1 Cuniculus paca
TGTCTTTTTGTGTGTGTGTGTGTGTGTGTGTGTGTGGCACTGGGGATTGAACTCACGACCTTGCGCTTGCCAGGCAGGTGCTTAGGCCACTGAGCTAGATCCCCGGCCCTTCCTATGTCTTCAAAATTTCTACCTACTTTGCTTTCCAGCAGATTTAGTGTTTCTGTTTTAATATTTAGATCTTTGATCCATTTTGACTTTAGTTTAGTGCACGGTGATAGGCTTGGATCTAGTTTTAGTTTTCAGTATATGGAAAGCCAGTTTTTCCAGCACCACTTATTAAAGTGTTTCTTCCAGTGAACGTGTTTGGCCCCTTTGTCAAAGATAAGGTGGCTGAGTGTGTTTGTAGTTGGGGTTGTATCTTCTAATCTATTCCATTGATCCTCTGGTCTGTTTTGATTCCAGTACCATGCTGATTTTATTTCAGTAGCTTTGTAGTATAATTTCAAGTCTGGGAGTGTGATGCCTCCTGCCCTGCCCTTAGTGAAAATTGTAATTTTTTTTCATTTTTTTTTGTTTTGCAGCACCAGGGATTGAACTCCAACCTCGCTCTTGCCAGGCAGGTGCTTAGGCCACTGAACTAAATCCCCAGCCCATAGGGCGTGTTTTGTATGCAAATGAGATGACTGTTAGCTGGGGCCTCTGGTTAGCTTCCGGCCTGGGACTGGTCACCAGAAAGACCAAGGCATGATTAGAGGGTTGGGGTTTTCAACCCCACACCCAACCTTTGGGGAAGGGAGAGGGACTGATAGACAATGACTGATGGTGCAGTTAATCATTTCTGCACAACAAAGTCTCCATAGAAATCTAAAAAGACATGATTCAGAGAGCTTGCAGATAGCTGAGCATGTGGAGGTCCCTGGAGAAGGACAGGTTGTTGGGAGGAACCTCAAGCTGATGGGTTCTGCAGGAGCCTATGTGTCACCCATTGCCCACAAAGCCTCCATCTGACTAGCATGCCACTCCCAAGGTCTCACTCGACCCTGTCTCATTGATTTGGCTCTGAAAGCTGCACACCCCTTCCATGGCTGTCTCTTGTAATCAGGTATTCATTGGCATCCTGTACAATATCCTTTGCAGAAAACCCACAAACATAAGTGTTCTCCTGGATTCTGTAATCCCTCTTAGCAAATCAGCCAAACCTGGAGAAGAGGTTGTGGGAACCTCGATTTGTAGCTAGTCAGAAGCAGAGGCCACAGCCGAGCTTGCAACCAGCTCCTGAAGTGGAGGTGTGGTCTGGGCTGAGTTCTCAACCCAGATCTGATCTGATGCTGGAGGATCTGATGCTACCTCCAGGGAGACAGTGTCAGAATTGAATTAGAGGGCATCCATCTGGGTCCGCTGCAGACTCTGCTAATTGTTTGGTGGAGACAAATTTCCACTGTTTGTTTATTTTGTTTTTGTTTTGTTTTGTTTTCTATGTATAGTCTGCGTTGTCTTTATCCATTTTCTACTACTGGAACTGAACACTACAGATAAGGTAACTGATAAAGGTAGATTTATATGACTTGTGGTTCTAGAGGTTGAAAAGTCCCAGAGCATGGTGCTAGTATCTGTTCAGCATCTGATGGGTCTTCTCCCAACATCACATGGCAAGATCCAGCAAGTGTGCCCATTCAAGTTCTTTCTCCCTCTTCTTATAAAGGCACTAATGCCATCATTGGGGCCTCACCTTCCTGAACTCATCTAATCCTAGTGACCTCCCAAAGGTCTTGCCTTCAAATGCCATTAACATATGGTTTTAGGGGTTAAGTTTTGTAAAACACAAACTTTGAGAATTTTGAGAGACACGAACCATAACGACCTGTGTCAAATTCTCTTTGTTAGACACAAGTCACCAGACTAGCCTATATTCAGGGGAAGGGGATAATACAAGGGCCTGAACACCAGAAGATGGGGAGCAGCAGGGATCATCTTAGAGGTTGTCTGTTGCTGTGGGCTTTGTTCACAACTTGTAAGCACCTAGACATATGGACTGTGGAGCCCCACAAATCTTACAAGCAGACCCTCCCTTTCCTGTGAGTGCTCCTCCTCCCTGTTCCCCAAATGCTCCACCTCAGGGGCCAGCAGAACCCAAGTGCTTCCCCAAGCCCAAGGTTGTGCTCACAGAGCTGCCACCCAAGAGCCTAGTGCTTCAAGGAGCACTACCCAGCATCCTGGACAGATAAGTAAAACCTAATTCAGAGGGAGCCTCCATGAAGGACAGAAATTACCACCTCCAGTTCCAATTACCAGCTGAGCTAATTGCAAAAGTAATTGCAATTGAAGGGTCTAATTACCAAGCTGGGCCAGAGAAGCGTTTCCTCCCTCCCTGCCTTCTGGGAGTCTCCTGCTGCCTACTGGGGGTTTGTAGACAGGGTGAGAATCCCATTCTTGAGGGAACAGGAGGTCTGGCCTTGGGCACAGCAACCAGATTGCTATAGATGAGCCAGATGCTCTTCCCATCCCATAAGGCCCTGAGGGTGGCCTCTCCCTTTGGGCTTCTACCCCAGACCTAGACACTAAAACCACATAACCCACCTCTGCACCACCAAGAACCAAGAATTATAAGCAGTGGGCTCCTCGGCCACAGCATACAAATCTTGGTCCTCTCTCTTCCCCCCTCTTTCCTGAGCCCCTGGGACTGTCTCCCCTGCCTGCCTTGCTGCTCCATCATCCTCTCAAAATGCCTCTCTGTTATGGTTAATTGTGTCAACTTGAGCAGTTCAGTTTAACTGAGAGATTCATCAGGGAGCCAGGGTTCTTACTTTGTAAATATCCTCATCCTGTGCAAAGCAGGGCAAGGACATTTTGTGTGTTACACCCACCCTGAGGGGGGGTGCTGAGTACAATTTGAGGGTAGAGAAGAGGCTTGTTTTCTTTTTTGCGCTGGCTGCTACCTTGAAGTGCTGTCCCTGTGCCATGCCACCCTGCCTTGAAGCCAGCTGATTATGGACTGAAATCTCCAGAAACTGTGAGCTAAATAAACCTTTCCTTGCTTCACTTTGGTGTCAGGTGTTTGTCTCAGCAACGAAGGAAAAGTAACCAATACACTCTCCATACCTCCCTAGCCTCTAAATTCCATAGCTGACCTGCAGGACTGGCCAATTCCCAGCATTTGCTGGCTGTGGCACCAAGGCACACCTGGCCCATCTGGCCCAGGACACCAGCCTGGCCTGGCTGTGGGTGAGCCCAGCTTGTGGACAGTGTAGGGCAGGTACGTATGAGTAACTGGAAAGAATGAGGATCAACAGAGGGAGGCCCAAGAGGCAACTGCTCTCCTCTGCCTGACAACAGCTCCAGCTGTGTACTACCTCCCAGAAAACCACAACCACCCAAAATAGCCCTCCTTGGACTGTTCACCTTCAGCATGGTCCACCTTTAGGAGGCTGGGCTGGGGAAAGACAGTGCACACACTGGAATCTGGCTTTGGGACTCTTTGGCCAAGGAATAGTGAGGACCAAGTTCCCTACCACCTAGACCTAGAAGGGGGACCCAGAAGGGGTGAGTGAGTTGCAGGTGGGTACATACTCTGGTCTCATGGAGTCATTACTCATGAGCCAGATGGCCAAGTCTGAGTCTTCTAAAACACAGAACCATGACAAGATCCCTCTTGCCAGAGTCTGAGAGTCCCATAAGGAAAGCTCGTTGCTTTATAGGAAGAAGCACAGGTTGGTTACAGTTAATTCACTGTGTAGAGCTCCTTTATTCCCTGCTTCTTCCCTCAGGGTCCCCAGTGTTGCAGCCACACTGTACTTTCTGGTGGTTCTGCCTGATCTATATGCTCATATACCCTACCTTTTCTTCTCCTTTGACCAGGGGCAGAGCTGGGCTTGGTGGAGCCCCCTAAAGCCTACACAATTTGGGGTATATCCCCTAAAGAAAAAGAATAAATGATGAATGTGGCCTAAAGTCCAGAGTCCTGGAAAGTGAGGCTCCCCAAGCTTTGGGGCCATTAGCCTCACAGTGTATTTGCTTCTCTCTTCTGTCCTCATCTATCCCCACGCTCTACAAAGACTCAGTCCACCTCTTACCTTCTTTGGGCCTCCTCCCTGTACTCCCCACTTGTGTTAGTCAGCTGTCCATGACTGTAGCAAATACTTGAGATACATCAACTTACAAAGAGAAAAGATTCACTTTGGCTCATAGTTTTGGAAGTTCCAGTCCACACATGATCGGTCCTGTTGGTCTTGGGCCTATGGCAAGGCAGCAAAACATGGTGGGAGCACATGATGGAGCAAAGCAGCTCACCTCATGGCTTGGAACAGCAAAAGACAGGACCAGGTCCCACAATCCCTTTCAAGGATACACCTACAATGACCTAAAATGTTCCACTAGACTCTACCTGTTATAGGTGCCATCATCTTCTAATGGTGCCGCTGGCTGGATACTGTCTTTAACACACGGGCTTTGAGGATACATTTTTTATTCAAGCTGTACCACCATTCACTCCTGCCTGGGTTAAGGCTCTCATGATCCACTGTGCTTGGCTGAAGATAGGCTAACATCCCTGCATTGTGGGTATCTGTTGTGATTCTGACTCTCCCATGAGACTAGAGGCAAGTCATCAGCATTTTAACCTCAAGAGTGCTATTCTCTCTGAAGACATAGTAAATGCATTAATGAATGAACACTTTCCCACAAATAATCAAACACATGAACATTTATTATGTGCTCCACCAGATCGAGACATTAGCTGTCCAAAACCAGGGGTTGCTCCTGCAGAAAGGTCTTCAACCTGTCTGTAGGTATGTATGTACCAACCTAAAGCTCCCAGCTTAGTATCCAACACCCCAGGAATCCAGGATAGGAAAGTCCAGCAGGGGGCAGTATTGGACCATGAATGTCTACCCAGCCGGCACCTCTAAGTAACAGCCCACTCCTAAACCTTGCAGAAATCTTCACCCAGTTCCATCCTGATGAAGCTTATATTATTTGTTTAAACAGAAGAAAACAGGACTAAGGAGCCAGGGGAATCCAAGATCAAACCCATTTTCTAACACATCTATCCAGGTTCTATAAACTTAGAGAAATTCCTTCCTCTCTCTAAGTCAGGGACCTCCAACGTATAAGATTGTTATGATGCCCTTCAAGGTTCTCTGGAAATGATAAACTGACAGACACAGGTTACCGGTTAACTCATCATTAATCAATTGTCTCAGTCTATTGCCTTATTTCCCAACAAGGTCACGTTGACCCAACTTTAGCTTTAGGAGGAAATGTTTAAAACGCCAACCCCAAAAGCAAGCTATAAAAGGCTCCGTTTTAGTCTCTGTTAAAGATATTCTGAAAGACGACAGTCAGAAAAAGACATCCTGAACAGCTTACTGATTTTGTTTGTGGGGGAAATGAGAGGCAACAGGAGCAAAGCCTTCTGGATGCCAGTTGGATTAGCACTTAGTTTTTTGCATGGAAACCACAAAGCCAAAGTTCTGCATCCAACTGCTGGGCACTGGTCCCTGTCCCTGCACTGTCTCCTTTTCTTCTCATAAACTGTGAGCTCCTCCAGGCTGCAAAGGAGACTCTTACCTCCCTGGAGCTCCAGTGCCTAGCATAGGAGCTACCTCACTGTCGGTGCTCAGTAAATGTGCATTGTACACTTTGAGGGAGGCTCTGGGAAATATTATCTTTCCACTATCTGCTTGGGTTTCTGGCTGCATCACAAAAAATTTTGGCTGCATGCCCCGAACACTGACTTGAGTGAACCTAATCTGTTGGAGCGAAGTCAGGAAGAGCAGAAAAATGAAGGGAAAGCTGGAGGATTGAGTTCAGCAAATGCCAAAGCAGCCCAGAGGGACCCAGTTAGAGAAAGGCTTCTGTTCTCAGTCGGGTTGCCACCACTGTGGTGAATGACCTGCAGTGGTCACTCTCGGATTCAAAATCCCTGGAGTCAGGGCTATGCCTAGTGTAGCCTTCCCTGAAGAACACGGGTATGTTAGGGGTAGCTCCAGACTATGGCACATGCAGTGCAGGAGTGGCAGGTATCCCCACCCAGGAGAGAGGGCAGAGAGGCCGAACAGCCGCAGACCAGCCGAAGCTCATGAGGTGGGGATGTGGAAAGGGCAGGCGAGATTCCTTCATGACAGTCAGACAAGGAGGCAATGCTCAGGGAGCACAAGGCAAAGTGAGACCGTAATGGTCCCTGTGCAGAAGGACCAGGTCCTGGCCACTCATTAAACTTGCTAGCCAGCTGCTGTGCAAATTGTGGCAGGCCCTTGGTTACTCTGGGCCTCAGTTGTATCATCAGTGAAGATTTTTCTGATGAGTTTATGTGCTCTCTGCAGTTCTCTTTGTCCAAGAGGGATCACAAAGATGTAAAAATTCAATTTTCATCCACCACTACCACCACTCATTACTCACTCCCACATGTGCATGCAGAGACACATCACACACACTCACACTTCCTCATCAGGCTCCAGTGAAAAAGAAGGCCCTACGCATCTCAGTCGTTGGTATGGCTTGTGTCTAGACATCTTCCCAAAGCCTCATGTAGTCATAGGTGGGGCTTTTCAGAGGTAGCTGGATCTAGAGTGTGTGACACTGGGATTAAAGCTGTGTGATTACTAAATTAGTCCAGTGATTGACTTGGGGCAGTTCTGGGAGTGAATAATGGGAAGGCCCACCCTGAATGTGTTACCCATCCTAAAGGTATGTTGCCTGGATAGAATACAAGGACAGAAAGAGGGCTGCTGCCATCACTTGTTTCTTGGCTATTACTTCACTACTGCGCTGCTCTGCTGCTTTCTGCCTGCCATGAACTGTTTCTCCTCTATGATGCCCTTCTGCCATGTCACTCTGTCTTGGAACCAGCCAACTATGAACTGAAACCTCTACAAACTGTGAGCTACAATAAACCTTTACTCCTTTAACTTTAAGTGCCAGGTGTTTTGTCTCAGCAATGAGAAAAGTAACTAAGACAATCATTAAAAAGGAAGTTCATAAAGGCAGGGAAGCATGGCTGGAGAGATCTGCCCATTCATTACCTGTGTGACTCTGGGCAAGTCATGAATGTTAAAGCTTGTTGAGAATCAGCAGCCCTCCAACTTTAGCCTTCTGTTAAGAAACCCAGGCCATAGATTCCAGGGCGAGCAATGCAGATGGAAGGTGCAAAAGTTCATGTAGGAGTCCAATTTATACACAAAGGTAGTACTTACCAAAGCCATGTATGTTAGTTACAGTGATGTTGGCTGCTATAAAATTAAACTCTGAGGTATATTGACACCAGAAGTCAATTTCTTTTTGGCCCATGAAATAGTCCAAACCTGAAAAACCAACCAATTCAAAAATGGACCCACACTTCTGAGCATTTCTTTTCATTTCTGCTTGTAGACTGGACACTTCTTGCCTGCATACTGGAAACCCCCAACTTCCTGACCTACCTGAGATCTCTACGTCTTTTCTTCTGATTGTCCAATACCTGAACCCACCCTACATACTTTAGATTTGTTGCATTCTTACCTCAAGTTACCAACATTTTTATTGACTGCAGTGATCTGAGCTACCCAAATGAATAGATGGAAACTGAATATGGGTACAACTCATCAGAACTTGGTTTTCTTTACATAATGGTTCCTGAACCCTGTGATCATAATCAGTGGGGAAATTCCCTTCCTGATGACCCAGGTGCCATCTTTCTATCACCTCCCCTTCAAGACAAGAACCTTGTCTCCATCTCTGTCAACTGTAAGAAAGGAAGAAAATAAGAATGAACGCACTGCTTCTTCAGAAGGCTCAGCCCATCACTTCTGTCCATGTTCTGTGGGCCAGAACTCAAAAGTCATCTCAGGCCATAGCTAACTCCAGGGAAGAAAAGAAAAAGATCCAAGGGAACAGCCAGCACTCAAGACAGTGGCCCACCATTAATCTCTGGTAGGTCTCTCTCTGACCCATATCATATGTTTAGTGGTATATCTATTGTCATCCATTTATTTAGTAAATATTTCCTTAGCATCTACTATGTGCAGGCCTTATGCTGGGAACGAGTCATAAGTGATGAATCCCCATACTTCTGAGCCTGTGTTCTCATTTCTGCTCTGCTCAATAAGTTTCCAGTCTAACACAGAGTCTAAAGAAAGATCCAATTTTATCCCAGGGTAATTTGAACTGATAGAGCATGTGCAAAAAAAGAAAGCTGACAAAGTGTTAAAGGGATAAACACAAACTTCTCCAAGGAGGTGGCATTTAGACTGAGACCTGCAAGATGTAAAAGAGTTGTCCAGATGGAGGAGGAAAATTTGAGGGCAAGTCCTAAGCAGTGGGCCATCTCAGGGCATGGCCCAGCCTGCAGGGCATAGTGGGGCTGGTGGAGAGCAGTCCTTCAGTGCAGAGTCCCTGGGAGATGGTTCTATCTTTGGGTGTGGAGGGTATGGGCCAGTAAGATCCAGAAAGGGAGATACCAGATACTAAGGAGTAGAGTAGCTTCCCTCTGCTGCTGTAACAAATGATAGAAACTTAATGGCTTAAAAGAAAACAATGTATTATCTGACATTTCTGGATGTCAGAAGTTCAAAATGAGTGTCAATGGGCTAAAATCAAGATGTAGCCAAGGCTGCGTTCTTTCTGGACTCCCTAGGGGAGAATGCATTCCCTGTCCCTTTCAGCTTCTTGAGTCTGCCACATCCTTGGCTCTTGCTCTCTACCCATCACCTGTATCCCTCTGACCTTTGCTCCTGTCTTCCCTTCCATCTCCCCCCACACTAGCATCCCTATTTATAATCACACATCATTTAACAGTAGAAACACATTCTTAGCACTGCGTTAAGTGATATCATAGGTGACACGTGGGCAAACTGTTTCATGATAATTCTTTTCTTTTTTATAAGTAGATAGAAAACACTGTAAAATATAATTTAAAAAAACAGTATAGTAAATACATACGCCCGTGATACAGTTGTTTTTATTATTATCAAGCATTCGGCATTGTACATAATTGTGTGTGATGTACTTTTATAGGACCAGCGGTACAGAAGGCTTGTTTGCACCTGCCTCACCACAGACTCATGAGTAATACTTGCACTACTGTGTTAGGAAAGCTACCATCTCACTGGACAATGGAATGTTTCAGCTCCACTGTCATCTTCCAGTTTGTCGTTGACAGAAGCATCATTATGCAGCACAGGCCTTACTTACAAGGACCCTCGTGCTTACACTGAGCCCACCACATAATCCAGGATAATCTTCCCCTCTCAAGGTCTTTAATCATTTCTGCAAGGCCCCTTTGCCATAGAAGGCAACACAGTCATAAATTCCTGTGATTAGGACATAAGCATCTTCAGGGGCCACTATCTGGCCAATCACAGCCAGTCATTTGTGCTGCGGCCACCCAGAAGGCACTCAAACAAGAGCGAGAGCAGCTGTGCAGATGGTCTACACTCAGTGATGGGGGTCCCAAGTTCTCAGAAGTGGGAGGAAATGCAGTGGCAGCTCGCCTCAGAATCAGGTCCCTATCACGGACATCTGTTTTACCTGCCCTAAATCCATTCTCCCTGTTCTGAGAACTGCACCCCAGTTTTCCTTATGGAAACACTTCTCTACAGTCTTAACCCTGGTTGACCCATAACTCCAATAAAGCCAACCAGAGCCTTTCAGTCCCTGATGCAGAAGTGGGCACTGGCCAAGCCAGACCTTTCTTGGAACTTAATCTAGAGTTTTCAAGGAAGAACTTGCTCTTGGGGGCATCTGTGGGAGAGACCTTCTGAGACAACACAGGCGAAAGCAGTCTCCAGTAATGGAAAAAGACCATTTTGTGGAGAGTTTTCATCTAGCTATGCCTATAACCAACTCTGAACTTGTCAGTTATGAGAACCAAAAGAAACTGGAAACTCAGTTTAATCCCATTTGTAGCAGTGGCGACCAGGCAAATGATGAATCCAGCCCCCGGCACTGATGTCAGATTTATAGGCTGCATACAATGTCTTTTATTTCCTCCATGGTCTTCTCCATCTGTATTGGTTCATTTTCTGTTCCTATAACAAAATACCCAAAGCTGAGTTCTTCATAAGGAAAACAGGTTTATTTAGCTCACAATTCTGAAGGTTCAAGAACTTGGTGCCAGCATTTGTCTGGCTCGGGGGAGGGCTTCTGGCCACAACACCACCTAGGATATGGTACCATGTGTGAAAGGAAGAGATGGCATGGCAAGACAGGAAGAAGACTCAGGGGCCAAGCTTACTGATTTTATAACCTGCTCTCTTAGAAACTGTTGTTTTCCAAAAAATAAGATCTGGAAAATAAGTCCTATCTGACCGTTACCATGGTAATGGCCAATGTCGTGCAGAAGATTATACCTCACTCTCCTCTTGCTCGGTGGGTATTCTGTAATGGCAGGTAAGGCAAGGATAGGCTGATTGGGGCCGGCATTTTTGATTTCTAGTTTTCAAGGCTGGTTATTTTCTAGTTAGGTCTTATTTTTGGGGGAACATAGTAACTTGAGTTCCTCAAGAACTACCTTCGTTCTTTCTGAGGGTAACTCCTCCACTAACTTAATTATCTTAGGCCTTATCTCTTAAAGGTTCTATGTTAGGCTCTATGTCTTAAAGGTTCTATCATCTCAGTACCACCACACCAGAGTCTAATTTTCCAGGGTGTAAGTCTCCGGGGGACACATTCATACCACTCCCAAGCCGCAGAGCCAGGCTTCTGGCTGTGCTCCCTGTCACCTTCCTGCAGGAGCTGTTCCTGGTTCTGATCCTTCATACTCCCATCTTCGCCCAACCCTGCCTTTAAAGCTCAATATCTCAGGGTGCTACCTCTCCCAGGGTGCCTTCCCATAGGCCCCTCAGCTCCCTGTCCTTTTACCACCTAAAAAATGAGCCATTCGTCCTTGCTCTAGTCACTCACAGTCCCAGGAATATGACCTTCCCTTAATCTGCCAGAACCAGATGCTAAGCTGCAGGAGAGCTAACAGCTGCCATCTGAGATCGGGGGAAGAAAAGCATTATTGGTCTTTTTCCAAAGGTTGTTGTGCTCTGTTCTTGACAAGGCCCCAAAAGTCAGCATGAGTCTTCTCACCCTGCATCTTCCCTGCAAGCCCAAAGTCACCCCTTGGTTCTTCAGACACCACCAAGACAGAGAGTCAAGAATTGTCCTTGAGGGTGTCATGCCTGGGTCCTTCTGTGTCACTGGTCAATGGTCACAAGTATCTACTTGAAAGCCTCCAGAGCTAGGACACTCATCCCCTGTCTGGCAAATTATTCTCTTACTGGACGGTGTGTCCAGGTCTACCTACTAAACTTAATCTTTCCTCCAACCCTCCAGGAGAGCCTGACTGCATAGCTTCCCCAGCCCACTCTTCAGCCTCAGCATTCACTGGCTGTGAAATGGGACAATATCTCAGGTTCCCCATCCTGCTACCCTCACTCACATTTTCACACCTCCCCAAAACATTGCAGTTGTTCACTGAGGAATTCTCAATATGACCAGCTCTAAGTCAGAAAACAAGGTTCCAGAATTTCTAGAGTACTCACCCTCATACCATAAGCACTTGACCTTGGCCAAGCATGGGGTGGGAGGGGAACACCTTCTGCACTCACAGTTGCTCGTCTAGGGGTGTCAGGGCTCAGCCTAGACTGAGGTGGCAGCAGGCGTGCACATGCGTTGTGATCAGGTCATCCATCCACTCGTTTCTCACCAAATACTCGCTCTGAGGCTCCATATTATGGGAGTCAAGGTAAAAGCATTCCTGCCAGAGGGACTTACAGTTAAGCCCAGACAGGACACTGAGCCTGAGAGATGTGACCTCACCTTGGAATTGGGGTAGGGGAACAGCTCAGTGACAGAGCCTTTGCCTAGCATGTGTGAGGCCCTGGTTTCAATCCTCACCATCATTTAAAAAAAAATCTAGAGATGAATTAGACCTTTTCGTCCATCTCCAAACACTCCAGATCTTAAGAGTTTCCAAAAAACCTGTCATCCCTTTTCTACCTATGGATGAGAGGAGGAAAGAGAAAGCATTTCTGAGCTCCTATTGGATGCTGGTGTTTTTTCCAGTTCCCCTTAAGGCAGTATTCTTCACCTTTAAAATAAAAATAATCATCCTCCCTCCTGTTTCCCCTGTCTTGGATGACAGAGCTTCGTGCCAATTTCATTCTAGGACCTAGTTCTTGCCTTTCAGCCCATGAGGCTTAGGTGAGAATGGGCCCCATCTCAGCTCCAGGCATGAAGCCCTGTTCCTCAGCTGAAGGGTTTGGGGCCACATCCCAGGACTCTTGGTGTCTCCTTCAGTGAAGCCACTGGTAAGAGGGAATAGAAGCAGACTCTGCTGTAGCCTGGAGTAAGGACAACGTGGGACAGCAGGGCCAGAGAACAGATATCAGTCCTAGTGCCAGGCTTATATCTTCTGGATGCAGCCTCATCTCTGGCTAAAGCAACCCCTTGGAATATTTAGTTAGAGAAGTCAACAAATTCCACTTTTCTTTAAGCCAGTTTGAACCCAATTACTGACACAACAGCAGAGACTTGACAAATACAGTCACCCCAAAATGGAGCGAAAATATCGCATGTGCTATGAGGGAGAGAGAGACAGAGAGAGAGACAGAGAGAAAGAGAGAGAGAGAGAGAGCATTAACATTTTAATGGTAGTAATTAAACAAACAGGAAAACAATCAAATTAAATAAGGGCATTTTACTTATCTAGAAGGCAGTACTTAAGGAGAAAATTATTCATTTAGGAACAAATAAGGAAGAATTGTCCAACTCATAGAAACGAGGAATAAAATGCTGGTTGCTAGGAGCTGGGGGATAGGGGGAGGAGAGAATTGCTGATCAACAAGTGTAAAATTTCAATTATGCAAGAGGAATTGGGGTGGGGGTATAGCTCAGTGATAGAGCATTTACCTAGCAGGTGTGAGGTCCTCATCATCATTAGAAAAAAAAACCCTACAGATGAATTAGATCTCACCTACAGATAATCATGCTGTATTGGACACTTAAAATTTTGATAGGTAGATTTCCTGTTGTGTTCTTATTACAGCAATTTTTATTTAAAAAAAAAAACCCTGCAGAACTGTAGAGAAAAAAAGGTAAGGAAAAAAATGACAACTGCTGAAAATTTGAAGAAGGTAGCTGCACACAAGGAGGAAGAGCATGCTAACCATAGGCTAGGTACTTCCCAGCTATAATTGTGCTCAGTCCTCCAATACCCAGCACATTCAGTGGTATGAGACCCACTCACCCAAGGGAAGATATTGATGATCAGAAGGAATAGACCCCTGGCCAACCACACACAAAATTTCCACCAACCTCACCCCATGTCTCATCACATATTTCAGTCAACAATCATTTGTTAAGTGTCTTTGGACTACCATACACTGGGATGGCTCTGTGATCACAGTCTCCATGGTCACTGTGTGAGCAAAGTGGAAATCTGTGCTAAAAGCCAGGGCCAGTGACAACAGGGACCAGGCCAGAAGGTGCTTCCATAGACAACCTCTTTAGGGTCTCCTAGTACATGGTAGAAGTTTAAGACCAATGGACTATACAAACCATGTATGTTATATAGGGACACTACACCTTCTGGCCCCAGGACCAGAAATCCTTTGTCTGAAAGATCAGCTTTTCTGTCCCTAAGACCAGCATGCCACTGTGCCCAAGACCAGCACATTCTCTGTGCCTATGGTCAGGACACCCCCTGTCCACAGGATCAGTAGGCCCTCTCTCTGTCCCCAAAACCAGCATACCCTCTGTCCCCCAGAACCAGAATGCCACCATTCCTAAGACCAGCGCACCCTCTAGTCCTGGGAGAAGCCTAACTCTTGCTTTTAGGATTGGCGTGGTCTCTGCTCTTGATTAGAACACCAACAGCCTTGCCTGTAACCCACTGACTCTTCCTTGCATAAATAAGAATAAATCTCCTGCAGATAATTACATAACCTCTACCACCAATTCAAGTGAAAAGAAAGCCCTTTGTAAATCTTCTCTAAATACCACCCAGCAATTCAACACTGGATGGAAAACACAAAGAGCTCAAAGCCCCAAAAGGTGAGCCTGACTCAGCCTTGCGAGAGCAGAGTGGGGGACCACTATCCTGTGAGCACCTGGTATCAGACTGTGGGTCTACACAGGCTCCTGCATTCCTGACTGTCCCCTGATGCCTGTCGAGGAAGCAGCGCTGGTCACCATCAAACACAGGAGACAACAGCAACCCAGAGAAGGGGAAGTACAGAGCAAGGCAGAGGAGAGAAGGACTTGAACCCCGACCCCTCTGTCTCCAGAGACCATCCTACCTCATCTTGACACCCTTGCCAGGCATAAAACAGAAATTATCACCCTTGCCAGCTGGAAACATTCACTAGGCAGAAGCACAACCGAGCTCCAAAACAGACAGATCTTTATTGCAGCACAAAGAAGCTAAAAATCCCCTCTCCCTGGCCCCTGCAGAGTGAGGTTGCAGGGACTCCAAGAACAAAGTCACTCACACTCTGCCCTAACATCCTCGGAATATATTGCAGCGCTCTGGGAACAGTCTCCTTAGCCCCATAAATAATTGAGAAACCGCGTGTCCTGTGGCATTTCTGCTGAAATCATCACTCACCCACGCACTCTGTGCTTCCAGCAGAGCCAAAGAAATTCTGATTTTTTTTTTTGTAATGCAGCCTTTTGTTGAAACTTGGTTTCAAATTTTGCATTCACTGAGCACCTACTCTGTGCCCTGCCATGGCTTAGACAGTGGAAAGCGAGGGATAATGTACTCACAGCCCTGTCCTCAAGGACTTCAGACCTTGCTTAATGGAGGCAAAGACCCAAGAGACCACTAGAATTGCCACCATGTAAATTATTTACCAGAATCATGGGGAGACAGGAATAGGGAAGGAGGGAAGGGTGGCGATGAGGTCAATAGGTCTGGCAGGTCTGTGCCTTGCAGGTTAGGGAGGGACAGAGCTGAATTCCACTCTCTCACAGCTAGATGAGGTAGGAGGCAGGTAGGGGCTCTGCAGTCAGCCATGTGGCTCTTCTGTTCCCTTGGGTCTTTAGGAAAGCTCCCAGTCGCAACATGAGCAGGTTGTTTGTGGAGATGAGAAGGCAGCAGTGTGTGCACACCTCTAGCCAAGAGGCCAACAGATGACGGGTACAGATATGGGAGCTGAGACCACAGAGCAGGCAAGCCAGGGACATGAAGACCACAAGGAAGGCACTGGACCAGAGCAGACTGTCAGCCTGGGGAGGTTAGCCAAGTTCATCACCATCTTCTAGGGGCTGGTGGCTCTAAGAAATACCTGGCAGCAGAGCATGGTGGGATAGGTGAACATACAAAAAAGGGAGTGACTGACTCTGGGATGGGGGAGAGGTCTGGAAAGAGATTAATGGTACAGGTGGAACTAGGAGACGGACGAGGAGGTTCCCATGTAGAGAAGGAGACATTTTAGACTGAAAAACCCAAGAATGAGGAACATCTGTTGTCTTGGCTTCCTAGCCTCTTCTCCCATGTTTATTTAGCAGCCATACCCTGATTTTCCTCTAGGACAGTGATGGTGAACCTTTTAGAACTTTCAATGATACAAACATCCCACTGCAGCACACATGCCATAGGTTCACCACCACTGATCTAAGGAATGCCTGCTTTTAGTCCCTGTGGTGCTAACACTATCCTCTCAGTTGCAAGAGAATTTATAATCAGGCCTGGCCAGTCAGTGCCCTCTATTCCCTCAGTCATTGGTTTGAGGGACACATGGCCCACTTTAGCCAATGAGAGCCTTCACTGGACTACCTAGGAAAGAGGTTTTTGTCTTTTTCCCAGAGCGGTGAGTGGTCACCATGAAGGAGCACCCATCTGACAATGGAGCCAACAGAATGGGAAGCATATTCTTAAAGGCATCTTTAAGCACTTTGCATGCCTAAAGTTCCCTCTACCACTGAATACTTCATTACATAAACCAGTAATTTCCCTTTTTTCTTTTATTTGAGCTAGTTTGTCACACTTGTGACCTACACAAGAAGATGGCCAGTAAGTCCAGGAAGGGAGAAATGCTCACTATGAGAAGGCTGTGACAGGAAATAAAGTCGTGTAGATCAGCTGTGACTGGGTCAAGCAGGGCCATAATGAGACACTAGCGTGGGCTCTGCAGTCTGAAAAGGACTGCGAGCAGAGGAATGGTATTCTCAATATATGTGTGTGGACTCACTCTGTTTATTCAAACGTGTTTAAAACCTAGAAAGAATTCCCAAGCAGGGTGCGAGCCAGACATATTTCTTCTCCAGTTTTGCAGCATAGAGGTGCTATCCAAGGTACTGAGATCCCTGGGGGGGGCCCTTCCAAGAAAGGGAGCAGGCTGAGCCTTGTGGGAGGAGATTGGCATGCAAGCTCATGCTTTTGAAATGCCACCTAGTTTCATTCCGTTGTGTCTGCACAAGTGGAATCAGGCCTGCGCGGTCTCTGTGCTCCCAGAGGAAGGGAAGAAAGTCAATTTGTGTATTGTACAACCTAAAGCCAACCTCAGGACACGCACAAATCCTTTGTCTTTACTGCTGCCCAGCCTGAAATAACATAGAACTGATGAAGTTTATGGGCAAGATCACCAGGCAATGAACTCTTTATACTGGAGGATTGGTGGTTTTTAGGCTTCAAGATACCCAGAACAACTGACGCACTCATAGGTTTGGTAGCAGGTGGTATGAGTGCCCTTAATACTTGTCCCTATATCCAAGCCATTTGTCAGGGGAACTTGCAGTCCTTCCACTAAATGAATAGGGTATATTAACCCTTTCCTTGACTTTAGCCATGACCATGTGACTTGCTTTGTCCAACAGAATGTGGTCAGAAGCAACAGTAAGCCTGTTCTTGGCTAGTCTTTAAGGGGCAGAAGTGCATCTACTGGTTGCCTACCACCTCCACCATCACCATGAGGGAAGCATGCACCAGTGAGTCTGCTGTTGGAAGGGCACCCCCTGTCTCTACACATCTTATAAGCAGAGGCCAAGAGTGGCTACACTACTTGTAGGTCCTGCAGTGAAATGAAAATGCAGGGTACCTTGTTCAAAAATTATTAAAAATTTCAAGATAGCTACAGCAAGTCATTCAATTGATTGTGGTCCCTTCTTTGTTTAGGGCCCTGAGCAGGGCCCTTCCACACCCAGGAAGTCAATAGTGACAGCTTTTGTTTTAGATCAGGGATCAGTTAGCTATGGTCTTCAAGCCCGGTACATTCCACTGTCTACCTCTATATGATTCTGGAGCTAAGAATACATCTTTCATTTTTAGATAACTGAAGAAAATATTATTTCATATTTGAAAATCATGCTGGGGATTTAGCTCAGCAGCACAAGCCCCTGCCTGGCAAGCGTGAGGTTGTGAGTTCAATTCCCAGTACCAAAAATATATATATATTAAATTAAAATTTCACTGTTGCCATCATGCATGACACAGTAACTATCCGAACCTGGAAGTTCATGACCAAATGACTCCTTTAGAGAAACCAAATGGTTATTGATGTCCTTTACACTGGGAAAGCAACAGTACCTAAGACAGAAATTTGGGGAAAACTCACCAAAACGTACAAGACAACACCAGATGTCATTTTTGTGTTTGGATTCAGAACCCACTTTGGCAGTGGCAAGACAACTGGCTTTGACATGATTTATGATTCCTTGGATTATGCAAAGAAAAACGAACTCCAATATAGACTTGCAAGACACGGCCTATATGAGAAGAAAAAGACCTCAAGAAAGCAGCAGAAGGAGCCCAAGAACAGAATGAAGACAGTCAGGAGCACCGCAAAGGCAAAAAGTGAGCTGGAGATTGGAGAGGAGCTGAAGAAATAAAGACTGCAGTGCCTGTCCCCAATGACTGAGCCTTTTTCACAGAAGGATGAGTAAACTGTAAAAGCTAAAAATAAATAAATAAATTAATTAATTAAAATTTCAGTGTTCAAAAAGTTTTATGGAAAGCCAGCCACTCTTATTTGTCTCATTTGTCGGTGTGGGCCTATTGCACGGCAACAGCTGAGTTGCCATCCTGACAGAAATTGTATGGTCCCTAGTGGCTAAAACATTTGCTTTCTGACTTTGGTGGAAGTTTGCTAATCCTTTTCTAGACTGGACAGAAGATTCATCGATCAATTCCAGCCTACGTCAGCAGAGTATGAGCTGGCCAACAGATCTCCGAGAATGAATTCTACCGGATATTGGTGTATGCTCCTGAGACTGGAGCTGTGTGGAATGTGCCAGAAGCTACCTGATCAGGCTTGTATCTGAGTTAGTGTCTCAAAGAATGATATGTGGGGTGAGTTCAGATGTACATAAAGAAGCCTGAAGTGACACTGAATAATACCATAAGAAATCATGATTTTTCATTCTCATTAATTCCTTTCTCATTTCATCAAGGAGGGACTCTCCACTTGGTGCTGGTAAGGCTTTAACACTTTTCTCCTAGTATTTCTTGAGAACACTCCACATGCATAGCAGGTAATGATATCCCTGTAGAATAAAATGACTGTTTGTTTTCATTGTATTTATTTTGATTTGCCTTCTATTTCTGGAAAGCAATACTAGTCTTCTATGTATGCCAGTGCTTTGGTTTCTTTTTTAAATGCAGTTGTTTATGTAAAAGTTGTGAGTTTATCTTAGCAAAATTTAAATGATGATTTATTTTAATAAAAAACAATGAGTCAATCATCGTGCAGATGAAAGATGTGAGAAACAACCACAAAGGAGGTGGACAAATGACTGAAGTTTGGGAAGTAGTGATAGAAACGATGTCTGAGAATTTTCCTTTCTACGACTGACTGCCTGGTGTAATGCTGAGCAATTAGATCTGAGACAGCATTCTCTGATTCAAGTTCTGTCTCTGTGGATTGCTACTGTATAGCCTTGAACACGTTTCCTTACCTCTCTGAGCCTCATTCTTTTTGCAGCAAATTGGAGGAAGCACTCCCTTTTTGGCTGTAATGTACACTACTAGCTGCCTGCCACCATGCTTCCTTTTCAGCTTATGCTCACAGAATTCCAGTTCTGTTCAGGTATTGGCCCCTCCTGTAGGTAGACATGAACTTCAGAAGCTGATACCAGCTCCAGATGTGGTGCGGTTACCCTCGTAACTTGCCAATGACTTGCCCAGGAGTAGGTGGGTAATCTAAGGCTGGCCAGGAGGGCAGAAAATATTTTTGAGAAAGTTTTGTAGCACCTGAGAAGTACACAAAATAATATTCACTTTTTTATAATATTCTTTGTGTGGGGGGGGGTGTTTCCAGCTCTAGATGTGGGTCCTCAGACCAGTGTAGCCATTTGTCTCCAGCTTGAAGATGAAGCAAACATCAACTACTACAGAACAAGTAAGTGGATGGGCACCCGGCATGATAACGCTCTTGTGCTCTACATCTTGAAGCAAAATCTGTGATCTGGAAACTGTTCTCATTTAAGACAGTTGGATATGGGGTTTCTAATTCAGGTTGAATATCCTTTATCTAAAATGCTTAGGACCAGAAGTATATTTGGACTTTGAATTTTTTAGGATTCTGAAATATTTGCATATATAATAATATGTCTTGGGGATGGGACTCAAGTCTAACTACGAAATTCATTATATATATATGTGTGTATATATATATCTATATATATATCTTTTATACACAGTCTGAAAGCAATTTTATACAATATTTTAAATAATTTGTGCATGAGATTAAGTTTCATGGTGTGAATTTTCCACTTGTGAATGCTTCCAATTTTTTGAATTTTGGGATATTTTGCATTTTGTATTTTCAGGTTAGGGATGTTCAAACTGTACTTGAAATCAAAGGAATTCTGATACGGATATTGATAATTTACATTCCAAATTCAAGTAGTTATATTAATTTATCTTCAGAGTGGCCTCCTTGGTCTAGCCATTGTTATATAGGCAATCTTTAGCACATCTCTCCAGGACGGAAGATGCTTTTTTGCTCTCCAGTTTTCCTTCTCCTCTTGTTCCTTGGAAACAGAACTCAGATTTTATTTGGAGTAGCATTGCACCCAGTTAAAAGACTGCATCTCCCATTTTCCCCTCACAGGTAGCTACGCCTACATGACTGACTTCTGGCCAGGAACGTGCAAGAGGAAGTGAGTAGTGGGAATTCCAGAAAGGCTGCTTGAGTGGATCAGTACTTAGCTATCTGACGTTCCTCTTGCTCTTCCTTCTTCCTCAAATGGAGATGCAGTAGCTGGAGCTTCAGGGGTCTTCTGCACCATGTGTGACCTTGAGGATGGAAGTTCTGTGCATCAGAGCATAAAGATAGAAGGATCTTGGGTCTCGATGAATTCCTAAAGCTTCCATGCCAGCCCTACACTGCCAAATTCATGACTACTTTTATGCAATACAGTAAGCTACTATGTTTAAGCCACACTTACTTTGGGATTTCTTTTACATAAAGCAAAATCTGATTCTGACTGAAAATATATTTAATTAGAAATTTCTTGTTTTCTTGTTCTTTGTCAAAAGTCTTATGTCCGCAAATACTCAAAAGCACAACTAGAAAAGTTTCAGATACACAAAAGACTTGAGATTTATTTTGCTCTTTATTGACACTCAGGTTATCCTAAGAAACTTAAAGGTGATAAAAGAACTTAAAAAGATGATTTATTGAAGGTACTTAATTCTAAACCTAGTGCATACAAAGCACCCAAGTAATGATGCCATCTAGATTACTATCATTGGCTAATCCAACATTCTGAGGTCACATGAGAAAATGAAAGTTCAGAGATCGGAAGTGTTTTCTCCAAAGTCTTGGAGCCACTCAGCTACGCAGGCAAGACCAGAACTCATGCTTCCCCACCTTTGTGGAAGTGATTTTTCACCTATCCTGAGTCCTTTGGCAAGGCAATGTTTCACCATGCAGAAGTGTCCAGGGGACTATGAGTGATGACATTTCCTCCAGGGGCCCCCTTTGGGCAGCCAGCTCAGAGGTACAGTCTCTCAGCTAGACTCCAAATTTGTAATTCCAGGGAGGAGAGGGGATGGGCAAAAAGAGGAATCAAGATATATCATGTATAGGTACAAATTTCCTATGATAAATATGATCACTATGTACATCTAAATTGTACCAATAAAGTTAATTTAAAGAATCCAACAAATCAGAGATTCCATGATTTGTTCAGGCCCAGAATATAAAGGAAGGGTGAAAGAGTTCAGTCCTATTCCATCTACATGTTCCCCAGTGTCTGTCTCTGTGATGCCAGTACATGAAGGAATCAAAGATAAAATAAGTAAATAATTCAAGCCCCCAAACTTTATCCAGAACCTGTAATACAAACAGGGTGAGTGCTATGCTTTGATGCCCTCAAATTCACCAGTTGGAAACCTAATCCCCAAACCAGCAGTATTGAGAGGTAGGACCTTTAAGAGTTGCACAGGACATGAAGGCTGTGTCTTCCTTAGGGTATTAATGGTGTTATCACAGGAGTGGGTTAATTACCACAAAAGTGGGTTCCAACAAAAGGATAAGTTTGCTCCCTTCCCTCTGTCTCCTGTATGCTTCTTACTCTCTGCCTTTCTCTTTGAGGTGACCCACACAGCCTTGGACTTCCTGACCTCCAGCAGTCTCAGAAATAAATCTCTGTCCTTTAAAACTAACCCAGTCTCACATGTCTTCATATAGCAGCACAAAACACATGAAAACCATGGATTTATGGTCTACTTCTTTTTTTCTTTCTTTGGGTTTTTTCTTGGCCCCCTTTCAATATCCCTATGTCCTGTAAAGAAGGTGGGAGACATATGACATTAGGGTGGCTGACACAGCCATGGGAGAGAGTCCAGAGGTGTCTCAACTTGATGACCCAAAGGAGAGGCTGTCTGGAAATTTCCAGAAATTGTTCTGATGATGAACCTTCTTGCCAGAGTAATATGTGTTACTGGCAGAACTTTATCAACAGTTTCTTAGTGATGTTATTAAGGCAGCCAGCTTCCCCAAGCTGATGAATTTTAAATAATTTTTTTTTTAAACTTCGAAGCTGACAGAGCAATAAATTTTTAAAAACTTGGCTTGTTTGAAGTTTCTGTCTGCAGCAGATTAACTCATTCACTGATTACAGATTTGGTGGTGGGACGAGGGAGGACGGAGGGATTATGAGCCGATTCCAAGCGCCATGTTAGACATTAAAATATCTCTGACCATTTAATTCTCAGCAGAACCCTATGAGGCAGGAATTGCCATGTTTCCCATCCCCCCCACCCTCAGCCCTAATAGGCTGGGCCTATGAGACAGTGACGCTTTCACTGTGGTTCCCATGCTGGGCCCAGCCACAACATGGTCCTCCTAGCTCAGTCCTGGACTCAGCAAGGACAGATGGCCCACTTAGCCTGCCCAAGGACAATTTCTCCTGCTTGCCTGCCAGCTCTCAATGTGTCCAGCCCGGCCAACAAGGTCAAAAGCTCTCCGGAGATAAAAGGGAAGGGACTCC
>RJWT010012603.1:0-22321 GCA_004365215.1 Cuniculus paca
AAAAAAAGCTTGAGGATGAAGCTGAGTCAAATCCATAGTACAGCAAAAAAAGATGAAAATTATACAAGTATTCAAGATTTATAAAGTTCTGCGTTTCTATCTTCTCCTGGTTTTATGCTACTATAAATATTATATCAGATCTATTTATGCAGCATGTTAATGCTTGACTTGTTATATATTTTCTGAACATAATTCCAGTTCATTTTTTGTCTTTGAGACTGACATTTTTGACTAGCAAAATTATAATTTTCTCTATTAATATTTATAAGTATCTTCTGTTTTGGTCTGTGACTTTAATTCTGTATTTAGAAATCCTTCCCACTCCTCTACAATTATATAAATATTTAACTTTGTTATTTTCAAATGTGCTTATAAGTTTTTAGACATTTAAATAATTAAACAGCTTCATATTAATTTTGGTGTATGATGTTAGAAGATAACAAATTCTATAATTTTATTAATTGAATAAACGATCCTCACCCTTTCTCAATTAACTTGAAAATTCATCTAAATTACACAACAAATTTACATATACCCTTATGATTCTTCACCTGTGTTCCTGCTCCACTGCCTGCTTTATTATCCTTTTTTCTTCCTTGTGGGTAAGTTCCCTTACAACAACTTCCCTTAATCATTATTTTTTAGCAAAATGTATTGGTTTTTCTCATATGCATATTATTAAAGATAATCATTAGAATATTTTGATATGTATTTTTAAAAAATTCTTCCCAGGTGTGAAATACTTAGAGCCAGATATTTTTAGTGCTGACTTGAGATAGCAAAAATATTTTTACAAACAAAATGGAAACAGTTTTCTAGAGCCGTCAGAGGGCTTATTACTTATTAATGAATTTGTTACTTTATTGATCTGATTTAGCTCGTCAGAAGTATGCATAAAACTATCCTTCAATGTTTCTATCCAAATTCAATTATTTACTATTTTATAGTAACGAAACTGTCTGTCAACCAAATAGTTTGTCATTGGTAGATGATTTGATGCAGCTGCTGTTGCAAAGCAATTCTGTCACCAGTGTTCTGACTTCCAGGAAACTACGTGCCATCTTTAACTTGCAACATATTTGTAAGTGCAGCCTTTCTGGTAGAATGATGGAGCCATTATTTCAATTTAAGAGGTACAAATAAAGTCTTTATAGAGAAACATCTCTTTGTCTGATGCTTTATCTTTTTATTTGCGCAAGATTCTTTACCTTTAGTCAAACCTATTGAGTTCCAGTTGCTTAGTATGAATGAATGTACCACAACACTTTTGTCCCTGAGAAAGTAGAAAAGAATAAGAAGACAATGAAAGGAACTAGGGGGAACAAAACTCTAAATTTTCTTGTTTCACAATTTTTTCTGATGACAAGCTAATTTTAGTTTTGCTAAATTCCATTTCCCTTGATCAACTTTGTAAGAAGTGAATTTTCAAAGGAGAGTGCATTTTTTGCATTTTACCACGCCACAGTGAGATATTTTCCTTTCCAACTTTTAATGGGAATTTAAAACTTTTAAGTTTCCTGGAGCAAGTGTCCTGAGTGAACTAAAATAAATTAAACTAGGGTTTCTCACATGTTTGAATATGGAATAATTTTTCTTCTTTTCCTTTGCAGTTTCTCCTTTGTGGCATATGTGGAATACTGTGTGCCAAAAAAAAATCAGGACTTGTCGTAAGTTTTTGCCTTGTTTGTATTGTACACTGGAGTATTTGAAATATAAGCATTCCAGAATGAAAATGATGACTAGTCAAATTTCATGCACTGAATGTTACTAATTTAGGATAAGAAGAAGATACTGATGAATAATTCTTAGCTTTCTTGTTACAAATAAAAAAAAAACCTAGAGTATTAGAGACTGTGATAAAACATCAACACAAAAATTCTTTGATACACTCCTTAAATACATAAATATGCACACTTTAATGTGTTCTGTGTATGATAGCTTCCAGTTTTCTACTTTGAGACTCCCAAGTAATTATCTGAATCCTTCAGTGAATAAAAAGTGATCATATTTTCGTCTACAGGAAACTTAACTGGTTAAATATGGAATGGGCCTAAGGATTACTGGCTTTCTTTGACTGTGAATCTAATTTTGCAAAGCAGCAAGACAGCTGTGTTGCTATGGTTACAGTTGATTCTTAAAGATTTATTTTATTTTATTTTATTACTGTGAGCATACATGTAAGTACTTTCAGATGTTTTCTGACACTATTATGGGGTCCTGGGGTAGGGAACACGCACCCAGTTAACTCTGATATTAGCTGAAGGGGAACCTTGCATGTTGAAGTGCAGATTCCTTCTTCCTTCCATGACATTTTATGAGAATCTGGAAAAAAGGACAAATGCATAGTTTATTTTATTGAATACTAAAGGAAGCATCATAAACTTTTACAAATTGGCAAAATCAGTATTATATGAGGACCCTAGGAAGTAGCCTTTGAACCTACAGACTTTTTGAAGGAGAGGGCAGATAGTGGAGCATGGCAGGGAATGGGGAGGATTTGCAGTTATTTTCATTTTACCCTTTTTGCTAATAATACTTTTCTCTGTCACAATATTATCTATTGTGACAAAAGGAAAAACCACTCATTGCTGTATCAATGAGTGGTTACAATGTGAAAACTATAAAGAGAAAAGTGAATTTTGGGGAACAAATGTGATTTTGGACACTTGTAATTGGCATTTGTGGTTCCCCTAACACTCTTTAGACATGACCTTCCCATTTCTACACTCTTCCTTTACCAAAGGTCTTTCTGGTTATGAAGGACAAAGGAAGGAAGGAAGAATTGAATTTTTTTAAAGGCATTAATGTCTGTTATGTCTTTATAATTCTTTTATAAATTATAAAAGAAAAGAATCATAACAGTTGAACATTTAGAAGCTACCAGCCTGATGGTAGATGTATCTACCACTAGAAGGTACCTTGTGTCCTTTGCTCTGAAGTTACCATTCACGATATTTAGCCTCAAGGACCCTCTACCCTCTTCTAATTTTGTAAAACTATTTTTATTCTGAACATCTCTGAGTCTAGAATCTCTTACTCTGTGTGATTTGAGTAGTATGTAGTTATGAACTTGGATGCACATTTTAGTACTTTAGTTCACAGGTACGGTATTCTGTCACTACATGTTAATGAAGTATCATATTTAAGAAATTAATGAGAATAACATTGGGAGAGATATGGGCTTTCCTGTGATAGCAAATTAAGTTTTTTGGTTTAAACAACAGGAATTTATTTCTCACAGTTCTTTTTTTTAAAAATTAATTCCATTGGTACATCTTTGATACACACAATGATCACATTCATTATAGGGAGCTTGCACCTGCACACAAAACATCCAAATTAGGAGTAGTTCATTATTTGAAGGCAAGTGTGTAATAGCTTTTCATTTTCTGAGAATGAGTAAACACTAAAATATTTTCCAAAGAAACTACATTTTATCTGAATACTCTTTAAAATGAAATACAACTGATTAGTACTACTTAAAATTGTGAACTCCTAGTTGCTTCTTGGTGGGGTGATTTCATTATTTGGTAACCAATTTTGGGTATTTTAATTAATTAAGAATAAAAATATCATAGTCATCCATCAATGAGTTTTCATCCATGATGATGTGTACTATAAGATATATACAGTAAAGAATGCCCATTGAAATTGTAGAAATGAAGCAAACTATGGCATTGTAGTTCTTTCCGCCACAAGCTTTTTATTGTGCTATTTCATGTGCCTGTGCCTGGACCCCTTCTGGGAAATGCAGGTATTTAGTTGAGATGTCACGTTCTTCAGGACACCTTTAACAACCCCAATAAGGCTACCTTCTTCTCTTCCCTGCTCCTAGGATAACCATTTATTCCTCTATCCTCATATTTACCATGCCATGTTGACAGGTTGGCTCTTGTCTTTCACAAGATTTCAAGGTATGCAAGGGGAATAGCTACAAGCAATAATGCATAATGCCAGCAGCTGCCTCACACAGGGCCTAGTTGGTACTAGCTGTTCAATAAATGCTTGCTAGACTCAACTGCTGAAAGCAAATAATACCTGATAATGTAAAAGTGAATGATAATATAAATTATAAATCTTTTTGCCATAGAGAATTGTAACGAAGAGATCAATAAAGTTCAGGAAGGCTTTTTTAAAATACTAGGACTTGATTTGTGCTTTCCATCTACAAGTTCAAGGAAAACACAAAATAATATCCAGGAAACTAACAATATTATTGCAGTGAGAATGAGCAAGCTGTATTAGTGGACAAGAAATGTTGGGCTGGGAGCATATCTCTGTAGTAGACAGGTGTGACATGCACGAGGTCCTGGGTTCAACTGAAGCATAGGTCCTGTGTTCTAACAAATGAAAATAAGATTGGGTAATTAAATTAGCATCAACCTATATAGAACCATAAAATCCCATCAGATAATTTAGACTATCCCCAAAAAGTGCAATAGTCTGTTAGGTTTTTTTATATACAGAACATCCACTACACAGCATTGCACTTGTTTCAGCTTAGGATCCTATTTAGGTTGACTAATAGTCCCTCCCTTCATGGATAGGAACTTAGATTAAACCATAGGCAAAATCAAAAGCAAATCTACATTCTGTGTTTACGCAGAATAAACAAACAGTATTTTTTGGAACACCTATTGTGTACATTTTATTGTTATGCCAGGGAGTAACGAAAAATTACTAAGACACTGGGTCAGTTCACAGGAAGACCCTAACCTACTCATTGTGGAAATAGATATATGCACAGACAATACTTAATAAATGAAGACAAAAAGAAGTTAACTAAATTCTCTAAATTTAAACAGGTAGAAAGAAATATTTAAAGTTAGGTGAAACTAATGACAATTCAATGAAAGTAAGATAGTTAGATACTTTGAGAGGACTGACATAGTGAAATGGGATTTTATTTGGAAAAAACTGAGTTGAGTCCCTCAATCTGAGTCTCATCATTCATTGATGACCGCTCATTTTCCTGAACTGTGAATTAGTATGTCTCTCAGAAGGTTGCTGCGAGGGCTCATTAAGATGATACTCGTTATAGTTCCTAGCATAGTATGGCACAGTACATGTCGAATAAATATTGTTTAAGTCTGAATCTGGCTAAAAGAAAATTTTATTTCACAATTTTCATAAAATGTATCCTTGGCTTCAATTTCTAAGATACCTTGCTCTACACCCTGGGCAGTGAATCAGACTAAGAAGAATCTCAGTTGGAAGGCGAGCTCCTGCCTCCAGGAAATGCAAGGAGTACCTTCTCTTTATTGTAGGCTAGCCATGCTGAATGTAGCAGCACTTGGCAGTGTATTCTGGGCATCTTTGCCTTCTCAACTTTAACGCCCCCTTCTCTTTCTCCTTACCAGATGATCCTCTTTTCAGCCTGTTGTATCTGTGGACTTATTGGGGGCATCCTAAATTTTCAGTTCCTTCGGGCAGTCACAAAGAAGACTTCTTCCTTGTATCCTCTGCATCTGGCCTCCATGTCCCTGGCATGCATTGGGATTGGGGGCTGCACCCTGTCCTCCTGGCTCACCTGTCGACTGGCCAGCTATGAACAGAGGAGGATGTTCTCCGAAAGGGAGCATTCCCTGCATCACTCTCATGAAATGGCTGAGAAAGTGAGTTTTGTGCCTCTGCCTTCCACTGCTGTCATGTGATGAAGACGGCAGTCTACTCTAGGTGAATCAGTTTACAACCTTGGATGACAGTTTGGAAGGTTCAGAACTTATACATTGTACCCTGTTAGATTAAGAGTAAGAATTTTAAAAATTACTTTTTCTCTGCAATGCTTGGGTGCACTTATTCCCAACTTAGCTTAGCTTCTCTGTCTTTTCAAAATACAGCTCCAAAAATAGCATTTAATAAAATATTGAATATCTTATAAATATGAATTTTATGTATTATACTGAGGAAAAACACATAAATTAAATACAGTCTCTACTCAACCATGCCAGTTTTAGAAACTGCATGAATTCTCTTTTCTAGCTCAGTCCTTGTGCTTGTAAGTAGATGCATCTGATTATGTAAATTAGATACTCAAGCATAAAGAAACTCTTTAATAAGGTGACAAAAAGCCTTGTCCATCAGTGCAGATATTATAATCCATATAAAGCTTCATTTAATTCTCATCTAAACTTCATGAATATTTGGATAGCTTTAACTATATTTTAAACAATGTTCCTTTCATAATTGTTTCTTGAAACCTATTCAAACAGAAAGTTACATTAATTACATAAAAGGACAAATGGTACAGAGAAATGTCTGTGCTTCTACTACATCTTGCCCATGTTTCTTAATTCATTTCCTGCTACTCTATCTGTAAAGGGAAAGATAAGCATCTGTGAAATAAACTCACTAAGATAATGGCCAAATTACACTTTTCTTTATGTCATGGAAATAAAACTGTGCAACCACAGAATAAAAGAAATAATGAAAAGAGTGACTGCATATTTCTTTGTAATGTTATTTTGAAGTTAAAAAGTATTTATTTTGTAGTTTATGTGTTTATAGTCAGTGTGTAATTTATACATAATGACAACCAATGCTGTTACTTTGTCCCAAGAAAGCAATTTTAAAGAGTTGTATGCATGTACTTCAGAAAAGATTTAGTAGAAAACACCAGGGCTGACAATTTAAATAGATGATCATTGAAAATAGATGAACATTCCATGTTTAAGATAGCAGCTCTTTTGTGCTCTATTTTTATGCTAGTGTGACTTAGTTTTCTGTGTATATGTTTGTGCAATATTTATTGTATAATTGTTATATTTACATTAGAGATTGAGGGCTATTGAAATAACCGACTTGCCCAGCTGCCCGGTGGTGCCCCCGACACCAGAGTTACCTACAAGGTACGCTGATTTCTAGGGAGTTACCATGTTGTGATGTCGCTGCAGGAAACACTGCCTCTTTTTGGAAGCCATGATGTCAGCACATCAGTCTGGGCTGATGCTGCAGTGTTGTTCCTCAAAGCATCGCTTTCATAAGGGCTACTTCGAGGAACTGACATAAACCACATGGCAGTGTCTTGCAGCTTCACAGTTGGTTGAGTATTTAAAATATTCGGCCTGCTTACAAAGCATCCAAACACATTTCCGTTTGGATGATTCATAATTCCTTTTATTCTCTGCTGCATCATGATAATGACTTACTATCATTCTCAGACCAGAGTTTTGCCTTTAATGATAACTAAGTATGGACAAAGACTAACTGTGTATCTCCATCATGCCAAAATTGCACGAACAGATAGCCAAAGTTTGACACTAATACAGTAAAACTTCTATATGGGTGTTACTTCTGTTGCAATTGTCCATTATGATACATTTTCCGTATTTCCAGTTGCTGAAAATAAATAGTTCAGCAGTGCAATTAGAAATACAGAAAGTCATATATGTTACAATCCATTTGCAGAAAGTATGTTCACTTGTAATTATCCACATTTTGTCCTGCCCAAACTTAAAGTACAATCTGCAGATTAAATTGGACATGCCTATTTGCAAATAAACTGACAAGTTTCATCCATTTAAGCTAATTTTCATTATTATTTCCTATCAGTAATTTTATCGTATCCCTGTTGGGGTGAATTTAGTTAGGAAAATTTCATTTTGTAAAATTGAAAAAAGAAAAAAGACCTTCTTTAAAGCATGTAACAAAAAACTGATAGTTTAGTTTTACAGTTTTTAAAGCAATTTTATAATGCAATGTCTTTTTAGGAAAGGCACACAAGAATAAGATTCATATTTTTATAAATCCAGTAAAATGTTTTCTTTTTCTTTTAGTTGGATGAATAAGAAAAGATATTTGGGTAAATTTGTGGAAGATCATTTTGAGGGAATGATTTCTAGTTATCTTACCATCTACAAGGAATTCTTAAACGAAGCCTCAAGTGAAGTTTCTTAACTATAATAAACTTAATGGCCATCCAGCAACCCCAGTATATTTTCTGACCGATCTTGATTATGTACATGTCTAGAAGATTCTCCAAACATATCTAGCAGTTTCTTCAAACAGACATAGGATAGAAATGGGTAAGAATGGGATAGTTGAGATAAAAACTTACACTTGATGTTTTTTCTGCTCTTTTGCAAATAGGCTTGTTCAAATGTGGAAAGATGTTGCCAACTTATTCTCAGACAATATTGCCAACATTATTTATAATATGGCTCACTAATCATAATAAATGGGAATAAACCTCACATCTCATCACCTTTTATCATGTAATAAAACATATAAATTTCAAACATCTAAAATTTCTTAAATCAATACATACATTAATTGCAAATGGAACTTTTAATGTTAGATTGTCCTTTACATCTATATTTTATTTGCCTTCTTATGTACTTCTTGTTAATTTCCTAGTAATCAGTCCTTTAAAAACACACTAAGAGGTTTCACTGTTTTGCTTTTTACTATATAAGTGATAATGTCATTAAAAGCAATCTTTCTGTGATTTGTTAGTGACCCACGTATACAGATAAGCAACGACTGCTCCCCTGTGGTCCTTTTTCAGTTCATTGCCAAAAGGCCACACATTTTCCATAGATTAAAGATAAACCGTGAAATGTGTTGGCACTTTGAGGCGTGGTCAGCAAAGGAGCCTGTACACTGAGAAAACTTGGGCACTTGACCATCTTCTTTTTTCCAGGCAATGTCCTTCCAAAATAGATTGACAGAAGTAAAGGGGAAACTCAGTGAATTAGAGAAACAGTGAACTGATTGTATGGGTAGAAGACTTTGGTCTAAACAGATTGTCACTTCAGCATTTTCATGTGCTCCAAGATGCCATGAAATTTCATTTCCTAAAATGCAGCAACAGTATCAATCCTTGTCCTTCCCCACAAAATGTTTTTCAATGGCTTGAAATTTCTGCTTTGCAAACCTATTAACCAAAACAAAGTCTTACTCTGAAAATGATTTGTAATTAATTCATGTTATTTTCCTAACAGGAAATGACAGACAACATGAGCAATGGAGGACCACAACTGATATTTAATGGAAGACGATAATCAATGTCTTAAAAATTGAACATTTTTATTAGGTTCATGAGGCAAGGAGATATCAAAGGATTAGGGGATAAAACTAAAATAGCTCTTACAGTTTGCTTTATCTCTCCTGAGTAGCCACTAAAATTACTCTTCCTTCATTTTGCTTCAATTATTCTCCAGCCTTTCTTATGGGGTAGAGAACTTTCCAGAAGTGTTCTAGTTTAGTAATTTCAACAGACTTTCCAGATTGTTCTAAAGAAGACTTTTCAGGAAAAAAATGTAATAAAACAAAAATAAGATTCATACTCTATACAAACACTATTTGACTAGCATGAGTATTAGATTTGTAATTACATATTTCATATGAGTAAATGAAAAGTACAAATATCAAGGAATAACAACAACATATTGATGTCTTTGTTCTGAAAGACGGGTGGCTTCCAGAATGCCACAATTCAAAACCTCAGCAATGCCTTGTTATAAAAACATTGTAATTAATTTCAATTTGTGATTAAACTGTATTTCATAATTTATTTGTAAATCACAAAAACATAAATCATAAAGAAGAGTTTTTTTAGAGAGAGAATATTAATCTGTATGATATTTTTGCATTTTTGAACAAGAGTGAAAAGTTGTAAGTAAATATCATATAAAAAATTTCACATTTTGATCATACTGTGCAGATTGACCTGCATGTTCATGAATGAGCCTGAGAATAAATTATGTATGTATCTATATTGTGAATATAAAAAATATATACAGCATATATTTATAGTTACATGAATGTATAAAAAGCGGTTGTACAGAAGACACCGCTGGGATCTAACAGAGATGAGAAGGCAATTGCTCAAGGTTTTTCTTTTCTTTTTTTTCTTTTTGGCTTTTTGAGACAGGGTCTTGCTATGCTGTTCAGGCTGGCCTTGAACTAACTCACTTTGTAGCCCAGGCTGGTTTTGAACTCTCAGTGAGCCTCCTGCCTCAGCCTCCGGAGTGCTGGGATTACAGGCATGCCCCATCACGCCTGGCCCTCAAGGCTCTTCTATGCCCATAAAATTACATTTAATTTCTGCCAAATTTGTCAATTTTTCTTATTATTATATCTATTATATGTAACTATTATTGTTGCTGATATTTATGGAGCTAAGTGATCTGAATAGTGTAGTATAAATATAGATTACTTAGTTATGCAGTTATTTTACTATGATTATTATATTTATGTAATAACTATTATTAAGATTGATTTATAAATACAACTTCAACTCATATATTTTCATATGGATAATCTAAGACATTATGGCTCACAATTATTCATGATGACTAAATCTCAAACACTTTGCAGACCAGTTAAATTATACAGAAGGACAGATGGTATAACTCCCAGATGAAGTTAAAATTAGCTTTGCTATAGTTTTTGAGGTGTTTTGTTTTCTTTTCTTTTACAGTTTATATGAAATAATACTGATACACCATGTTCAGGAAAGCATATAACCAAAGAATCTGAAAAAGTTCTCTGTAAAAGCTAATAAAAAGATAAGTTGACATTCATATAGCTAGATTTAATCATTTTCCACAATAGAATGTTAAAATATCAACCAACCATACACACAAATAGGCAAGGAAACAGCATGGTCTTTGAAAATATTTGTGAAAATATAGTATCTGTCAACAGATAAAAATATCTAATATTTTTAACTATATAACTCCTATTGTATGTGTATTTTATTCCCCAAAGTTAATTTTCAAATAATTTTTATGAGTTCCTTACTGAACTATAGGTAAATTAAAATCTTTAATATTCAGTATTAGAACATGCTATAATTTATAAAAAAGACTTAAGTTTCAATTGTGCTAAGAAATCAATTTGAGTTAATGAAAATCTGAAGGTTTTTTGTTTTACAACATGAATGTCATTTAATATACTTGAATGAACTTTTAAAATTTTAACTATTCCACAGAAATAACTGGACTACAATTGTTCCATGTAATTTTTGAAGTCTCCCAACTCATTTGTATCATCTCATTATATAATACAGTATAAATGCCCATAATAGCAAATTATAATAGTGAATCAGCATTATTTTTGTTCATTTGGTGCCACAAGTTAGTATGATCCTTCCCATTGAAAATGTAAACATGCATAAATTTTGTGTATATATGATTCTACTGAATTTGTGCAAGAATGTAGTTTTTTACTGAAAGAATAAACCACCAACTCTTAATTTTCAGTGGCATTTCTCTGTCGACATGTTTATACAAATACAAAATTATAATACATTAGTAAGATATTTTGATGTCTTTTGAACTAATTTATAAAATCACACATTAAAAGACAAAAGTAAGGGTATCACTGCTTTGACATAACTTAAAAAGAGATGCAATCATTGCAATTATCCAAATAGTCCACAATGTAATTTTATGCAAGTGTAGATACATATTTAAATGTAATTATTTCAACCTAGTGTTTTCAGGGCTCGATTTGGAGTGATTTACTTGGGATGTGTAGTGATTCTTGAGGTAAGAGGGTGAAGTTCAGCAGATATTCTTCAATTAATGAAAATTTAATTTTGATGACATACTGACTATGAAATAGGATTTTTTAAGTGACTATAACATAGTTTTAGTATGAACCTACCCTTGGGAAAAAATAATGTGGTATTAAATTAGGAAAAAATGTGTGCAACTAGTTGTGAAGGTATGCTTTAGAGACTAGCTGAAAAGAGGTAGAGTTACAATAACCATAAAAGAATCAAAGTGGACTCTCATTAGAAATTTTAAAACGTGTATTGTGTATATGTGTGTGTGCACAGATGTACACACTCATGATGGTTTTAAAGTGGAATGTGGTATGACTTTACTGATATGTCTATGTAATAAAATGGTGTGCTTTGAAACTACATATGGTATCAGCTTTCTTTTTATTACAATACAAAAATATTGTCTTCAAATAGCTAAATAAATATGCTATTCTGAAATTGGCAAAGGACAAATCTGTGAATTAAAAAAAAAAAAGAGAGTCATGGCTAGATGATATGGGATACAGAAAGAATATTATTTGAGATAGGAAATACTAGAATGTGTTCACATGCAGAAAAGGAGTGGTTAGAGATATACAACAAAATGTTCATAATAGAAAAGTGAAGTCCCCCAAAACAGACAAAGAAATAATGTAGAGATTATAGGAGACAGAATTAACTAAGAGTAGGCCTGAGGTCACAAATCTTACAAATAAAAGGACACTACTTAGACAATTCTAATGACTGCTTAAATTTATCGAATTGGTTGCTATTGGCATTTGGGACAGATAACGATTCATTATGAAGATTGTTCTCTACTTTTCAGGCCAGTTAGCATTTCTAGTCCCCATCCACTAAATGCTAGGACATTACTGTCATTCTAACAACCATAAATGCCTGATGCATTTTTATGTTTCTTTAGTAGGGAAATATTAACCAATTTAGACCCACTGAGAAAAACCCTTGAACATGAACCAAAGAAGCCAATTTTAACACTACCCACAAGTACAAATAGAAACCACTCAAGCTTAAAATTCATTTTTAAGATGTTATGGTTTGGATCCTAAATGCCCCCCAAAGACTATGTTGAAAGTGTAGTCCCTAGCTATTGGAGCAACTGAAAGACGGTCGAAACTTTCAGAGGCAAGCCTGGAAAGAAGTTTTGTCTCTGAGGCTATGGCATGAAGGAGATACTGGGACACCAATCCCTTCCTCTGTCTCTTTCTCTCTGCTTCCTGGTTGCTGTTAGGTGAATGAGCAACTGCCTCCATCACACAGTCCCCTCCATGATGTTTTGCCTTACTGCAGGACTGAAGCAATGCAGCCAGGGGACCATGGACTGAAACTGTGAGCCAGACTTTCTTCTTTATATGTTTATTATGTCAGGTGTTTTGTTACAATAATGAGAAATTGACTAATTGATAACATTTCTCCACATTATCTACTGTGGTAGCTTGCCACCTATAATTATTTAAATGTAAATACGAATTAATTAAAAGAAAGTCAAATACTGCATTCAGTTTCTCCATTAAATATGTCATACTTCAAGAGCTGAACAGTCAAATTTGGATAGTAGTCATAAAATATTTCTATCATCTCAGGAAATCCTATTGGAACAGTTTTAGTCAAAAGCATATAAACAGGAATTGTGGACTCTCCTTCAGTCCTTGTGTAAGTTCTTTCACAGGTATCCAACATCACCCAAAAAAGTGTAAAAAGAGCTCATGAACAATCTACTGAATCTGAAATTGAATGAACCATTTAAATCAATGAACTGAGAAAATCTAGCAAAAACTAACAAAAATAGTAGGAGGCCAACCCATAGAAACATTGAGAAGTTGCTTCAGAGATTTTAGGTTAAAAAAAAGTCAGCTCACAGAAGTATTCCACTAAATCACCAAATGCTGCATTTGAAAGGCAAATGAAATGTTACCTAGCTTCTATTTTTGAAGAAATTTACCTACTGCCATGTGTCAATCTATAATACAGCATGTTTTAGTTTGAGAAGGTAAAAACTAATAATGTGCCACCCTCCACTTTATTCTTTGACCTAATTCAAAAGTGGCATGTTTTAAAACCTTATGCCCTAAACTATATTTTGCAAAAATTATCTAGCAAACATGATTCAGAAGTTTAAAGGGAACATTTTAAGTGCCTTTTAGTTAGAACACTGTTTTCAAATAAAATTTCAGAACTGGCATCACTTCACTCTTCTTCTTCTAAGTCATTTTCTCTTGAAACATATGTAATGCTTCTTACGCAAAGAGTATGACAGCCAAGAAATTCAATTATTCCAAATCCATAAATCACAAGTTGTCAGTTACTCCTAGTGGAGGAAAACAACTGAAATTGACTGCATAGTAAAATTATAAGAAGGATTTTTAGACTCCTTTTACCAGCAAACTATGTAATGAATGAATATAAGTCTTTACTAGGAATGCATTTCCCAAGAAATACATTGTTAAAAACTCAAGGTATAGATCTAAAAAATTATTTCAGTATTGTACCAATTCAGTACTGACTACATCAATTAATTTTAGTCAAAGAAAATTCTTCATTTAGGCACAGCCTTTACATAGTTGGAACTCTTGAAGGACTAGGAACCATCTTCACTTTCTTCTGCATCAACTAAGGGCTTTTCTTCATTAACAACCCAAGGTTGGACATCTGTAACCACATGATACAGTGCAAGCCCTCCCCAAAGTCAAGATATTACTGAAAAATTGCCAAGAATACTCTAGAACATAGCTGAAACGTCACAGAAAAAACTAAAATCTCATCAAAGATTTCTTTTTTATTTCTTTTGTTAATCACAATTAGGACATAGATCCTTGCTATTAACCAAGCAGGATATTGAGCCTTATCTTTTCAGTAGGACAGTAATCCTTATACATAATTTTCATACTATCCAGAGGCAAAGCTAAAAGAAATTTCTTGGCCTCCAAACATTGCTCCACAGGAAAGAAAAGTTACAGATTCCTCTGTGAGAGGCTCTACTCCTTCAACACTGCCCCTTACTCTGGACCAAAATCAGGCCAGGAATGTGAAAACACTCAACATTACTTATACTGTATACAGAAGCACTCCAAGAGCCCTACTTACATAGTTGTCTGAACATCTACCACACTCATTATTATGCAAAAAGTCCTTTGAGATCTGGTTTTTTCTATCCTTCAGGTATATTGGTAATCTTACACAAATCTCTGAGAAAATAAAATAATATAAAGTCTCCATGTCCTCTATAAAAAAACAAATTGCTAGAGAGAATGTCAACTTTCCAAGTCACAATATAATGTATGCTAGTAATTTTAGCCTAGTGCTACCTATCAGCAAAATGATGGTCATGCAGCAGGTGAAAAGTAACCATTTATCAAGCACTATCATAATATACATTATCTATAAATGTTAAGACTCCTCTATTATTTAGATACCACTCTCTGGCACTAGGCGTTTGGCTTGGTTATTTGTCTTTTGTTGCTGAGACAAAATACCTGGCACCCAAAATTAAGGAAGGAAAAGTTTATTTTAGCTCACAGTTTGTGGAAGTTTCAGTCTATAATCAACTGGCTCCAAAGCAGGGTGGCGTGGCACAGGGTTAACATTTTAAATGGCAGAAGACAGCATAGCAACATGAGAAAAGGGGACAGGGGGAGCAAGCCTCTTTTTTTCCCCTTACATTGTAAGCAGGCTACACTCCTTAGGTGGGTGTAGCACTCACACCATCTCTTTGTCCTCCTCTTGCACAGGCTGAGGTTGTTTACAAAGTAAGGACCCTATCCTCCTGCTGAATCATTTAGTTAAACTTTTGACCTCCTCAAAATTGGCACCATGAACAATATCCTAGAGAGATAACTGCATGTTCTTTACACAGGGGAATGAAGAGTTGCTGAGTTACTTAGTTAAACTTTTAGACTTCTCAAATTGACACAATGTATCAACCATAGCAGAGTTGAACCCAGAGCCCTCTCACTAACTCTAACTCTATTTATTTAGTTTTACCCAGTGTCTCAATAAGTCACTGATTTTCCCAGGCTGGTCTTGAACTGTGACCCTCTGGTTGGAATCTCCCAAAATGCTGGGATTTTAGGTGTGTCAGCACCACATCCAAGCCAATAATACCAATGATTTAAACTAAAACAAGAAAAAAAGATAAGCAGCAATTTTTCACCTTGGAGAAGAAAGAGATCACTGCTGGCTGCACTCTTGTATCTCAAAGTTATTCAGTCAAATTATGGAATTTACATGTACTGTTAGGTTCACTGAAGAAGCCACAACTCTAAGCTTTATTTGACCTGCCGACCTGACGGTGCATGCAAATTTCTGATTCTGTGGTGCTTCCCTGGTTTCAGATTCTGGTTCCTGCACTTGAAACTGGGACTTCATTGCTCCAGTTGTCAAACTTTGCCCGGGGTCCCCACTCCCTTTACAATGGACCTGCAGGATTGTCTAACAGAACCCCTACTCCTAAACCAGCCAGGGAAAGGCAGTCTTCATCCCTGAGCCCATGGCACCAGCTATGACAGAAGTGGCTTTAGTAATACTGATCAGTTGGCAATAAATATTTATTCAATTTAGAAACAGAATCCAAAGGAAGAATTTCAGAAAACTGAAAGAAAATTGAACATTATTCACTTGAATATAAAGAGATTGCAAAACTTGGGAAATAATTGGTGTTATAGTTTGTACATTGTGTCAATTTGAGAAGTTCATAAGTTTAACTGAGAGACTCAGCTGGGAGCCAGGGTTCTTACTTTGTAAATATCCTCATCCTGTGCAAAAGAGGG
Source organism: Cuniculus paca (assembly GCA_004365215.1). Classification (NCBI taxonomy): domain Eukaryota; kingdom Metazoa; phylum Chordata; class Mammalia; order Rodentia; family Cuniculidae; genus Cuniculus; species Cuniculus paca. The sequence goes on from RJWT010012603.1 coordinate 16,279, forward strand.
CAAGGACATTTTGTAAGTGTTACACCCACCCTGAAGGTTTGGGAGGGTGGCCTGTGTAAAATTTGAGGGTAGAGGCTTTTTTTCCCCTCTTTTGCTCTGCTACTGCCTTGAAGTGTTGCCCCAGTGCCATGCCACTCTGCCTTGGAGCCAGCTGATTATGGACTGAAATCACCTAAAGCTGTAAGTTAAATAAACCTTTTCTTCCCTAATTTTGAGTGTCAGGTGTTTGTTTCAGCAATGAGAGAAAGTAACCAAGACAGAATTTGGTACCAAGAGTGGGGTCATTGCTGTGACTGTACCTGACCATGTGGTTCAAGAGCCTTTGGGACTGGCTTGTGGGAAGAGTTTGGAAAGCTTCAGAGATGTCACCTGAAAGAGAAGCCCTGGAACAGCTTAGGCTGTTTTGTAGGGGAGACACTGGTCAGAACTCAGGAGACCAGAAGGCTGATAGAAAGCCTGCTGGTAAAGACCAGGCTCGGGAGGTTTCTGCTGGGAAGAACTGCATTGGTTGTAGGACTCCAGTTGATGTATGTTATGGCTTGGCAGAAAGTTTGTCTGCATTTGCTCATGTCCAGAGACTTTGCCTGAGACTGAGATTAAGGATGGTGAACTGAATAATCTGGCAAAAGAAATTTCAAGGAAGTCGAATGTTGAGGCCGTGGCATGGCTATTGTTGGGGGCCTTTAGCCAGATTTACATTATAAACCAAGAAAACAGAACCCAGCAGGGTGATTTGAAATGTCGTGAGCTTGGCCTAAAAGGAAGCTCCAGTAAAGCTGTGGACTGTAAAGATAGAGCTAAACCCTCAACTGCTGAGAAGAAACAGAGAAATAGAAAAGATGGCCTGAAGGCAGTGCAAAAAGCAGCAAGTCTGGAACCTTTGCAGCTTCCAAACTGCAGAAGTGAAAGACTTTGCTTTGAGGAGAAAGCCTCAGAGTACCATGTTCCAGAATGGCGGCAGAGACCCCAAGAGGTTCCAGAATGGCGGCAGCATAGAGAATCTGTTCCTCACAACCAGGTTCAGAGTGCCCAGAGATCCAAGCACTGGAGCCCTACAGCCAAGAGAGAGGAAAGCCTGGCTACTGCTCCAGCTGGCAGCAGACCTTGACATCATCCACATGGTGCTGGTTTTAGGTGCACACAGAATGCACAAACTCTGAGGTTAAGGATTCCACCCTGATTTCAGAGGGCATGGGAGGCCAGGCAGTGTGCCCCTGAGAGGGCAGTGTGTGAAGCTGTGAGTGTGAAGCTAAAGGTGCAATGGAGACCACAGAAGTTTGGAAAAGCCAGGGACATGGATCATCTAAGGAAACCTGCAGTGCGGGAGCAGAGCCAGCACAAAAGAGATGCCATGAGATCGATGACCACTAGATGTGTCATAGGGGTGGAATCACACAAGCCCTTTGGAGCTCACAATTTGCCACAGATTGATTCAAAGGCTGGACAAGCAGCTACAGAATTTAACATTTACCCTGCTGGATTTTGGGCTTGCTTTTGTCCCAATCCTTTGTATCCTCCTTTGTAACTTTTGGAATGAAAATGTTTGTCTTGTGCCCTTGCCTGTTGGAAGTGTTTAACCTTGTTTTCATTTTTACAGGGATTTGCAGCTAAGAGTTTGCCTTACATTTCAGAGACTTGGGACTTGGACTTTTCAGCAATGCTAAAACTGCTAGGACTTTGACTATTCTTGAGGATGTACTAAATGCCTTTTGCATAAAAGGATGTGCAGAAGTCTTTGAGGGGTCAAGGACAAAATATTGTGTTTCTAATGTAATGTTGACAGACTTACTGCTGGTTCTTAAGGATTGTTAAGCTGTGTTATAATGTTCAAGTTGCAAAACCGTAAGAATAAGTATGTATTCATATCTGGAGACTGATTTAAAGAAATGTGTCTGGTTGTCAAGTTGACAAGGGGTGGATTGTTATAGTTTGTACATTGTGTCAACTTGAAAAGTTTAACTGAGACTCAGCAGGGAGCCAGGGTTCTTACTTTGTAAATATCCTCATGCTGTGCAAAAGAGGGCAAGGACATTTTGTGTTACACCCACCCTGAAGGTTTTGGGGGGGTGGCCTGTGTAAAATTTGAGGGTAGAGGTTCCCCCCCCCTCTTTTGCTCTGCTACGGCCTTGAAGTATTGCCCCAGTGCCATGACACTCTGCCTTGGAGCCAGCTGATTATGGACTGAAACCACCTAAAACTGTAAGCTAAATAAACCTTTTCTTCCCTAATTTTGGGTGTCAGGTGTTTGTCTCAGCAATGAGAGAAAGTAACCAAGACAACTGGACACAGACAGGGAGCTACTGGTTTAAAACTGAAGCAATATCATTTCTCTTCTGGGTTTTATGGATATGAGGAATGGACCAGTATACTATAGAAAAAAATTAATTTTCTTATGAATGAAATTCTTCCCTTATATGTCAGCTATGTTCATTTCTTATAACTTCTGGGGTTCTCCATCACTTTGTTTAAATCTCTGATTTAGCCTACTAAGCTGTGAAAAAGAGTATTAAAAGAAAAGGTTAGATTTAAGTCAATATCACCCTAAAGCCAGTGTGGCACAAGATAACAGTAATCACAGTCATAAATATCAAGGCAAAAGATAAAATTGCTTTCACTTAGTCATTAATCCATCACTCAGAAATGCACCTTTAGTGTAAATGCTGGAGTTCCAGATACTGTATTAACAAATGTGGCTTTTAGGTAATGTCTTCTCTTATAATTTCCACAGGCCATTTTTTTGCTAAAAGTTAAGTCCACTTTGTCACTGAAGAAAAATAATTCACTAGTTCATTACTAAAATTCCAAAGCGTACAAATATTAAGAGCGTCTTATAGCTATAAGGGGCAAACAGAATCTGACACTTTGTCTGATAATATCAGAGTAAATTGTACATAAAAAGCACCATGTCTAAACTTCATTTTTACCTACTTTCCACCCTTAGACTTTCCATATCATGTTCTTTGGAAATATTCAATATCAAGGATCTTTGAGTTCACATCCCCACGCACTCGGCAGCCAGCAGGTAGCTTATTAAACTACTGCTTTCATCTTCAAAAAATAAAAAAGAAACCCTTTTTTCTATTTTTGTTCTGCAGTAAGTTGGAGACAGATGGGAGTAAATGAGATTGCCACAGGCATCCTTGTAAGCATGGCTAATTTTATTAGCCAGATTCCTTGGATCTGAAAATGCTGAAATAAGGGAGTAGATACTTGATTGCAGTAGGACCTGACTGGAGACAAAATAGATCTTTAGAAGAAATACTGGCCCTGGTTTTCATAAAAAGACAGTAGATTAAATAAAGATGGCACTCGATTATACTAAAGCAGTCTCAACCCTTTAACCCACCTTCCTGATCCCTTCCCAATCTCTGGAAACAATCATCAATGCCCTGGTTACATGTATACGTGCTTATACACACTAAAACCTCAACTTTTATTATTTAATGCAATCATTTCTAACTAGCACGATGTAGGGCTATGTTGCTGCCTTCTTGGTCATGATTAATAGTTACCTGCATAGGTACTTGCAGCCTTTGGTAGGTGTAGCTCAAAACTGGCACGGGTTTAATTTTTTCTGTGTTTCACAGCTCAGGTTTAAACCATGTTCCCCCATTCCCACCTCCATTTGTACGTTTTTTGCCCTTTTCATTACTTTAATAAGCACTTAATGTGATGTACAAAAATTCCACTTATTAAAGTCCACAAACTATGTGTATACACATGTACATATAATCTTTATATAATCTATCTATAGAAAATCCATATATAATCTATCTATATAATCTCTATATTTTATACACAAGGACAATGTGTACCTGTAGAATAAGGAAGTTAAATACACACTATCTTTTCTTGGGAACTGGTACTTTACATGTTCTTTCAGAATTTCTAAAATAATAAAGTAAAAATTAATAGATATTTGGATAATCATGACACAGTAGTGTTTAGGATAATATCACATAGGTATATAACTTTTATACGTTTTCTTGTGACAAAGATGTAGCCTGTTTGTTTTTTGTCATCAATTAAAATGTTTGCACGTCTTTTTTTGATGATGGAATAATTTTAGGAGGTCTGGCTGTGCCTAGGACAATGGAACACACATGCATTAATACAACTAAGAACAGCACATGTTCTGTAGAGAATTGGTTTTTTCTTCCTGACTATTGTTCTATGCTTTCTGGAAGTAACCATATTTTGAATTCTAGTTTGTTTCATTACTAAACTGATAATATTATCCTTTCCCATATAATCCAAGGGAGGAAGAAACTGAAATTCTTCCTTATGTATAAGTAACCTGGAAATTTAGTAATGGAATTCTACCTTTCCAAATGTATGTAAATTGTGTCCTATGTCATGCACATTATGTAACAACTTTTGCTGTGCTTTTACACATCAAATGAAACAGCTACCTACCTATCACTGTATTCACATAAATTACAGCTGAACAAAAATGCTTATTTCAGAGCCTGTACCCAATATTTCAGGTCTCTTTAGGTCACATGTTCTTAAAGTTCAGCAAGTATTTGATCACCTGCAGCACTCGATAGACAAGATTGCTGACCTCCTGTCCCATTGTAGTGAGCCTGGGAAGGGCCTGAAAAGTTTCCTTTCTATCCAGGTCACAGCTGATTGTGGTACTGTGGGTCCAAAACCCTAATTTGAAGACCACCAATAAAACCTAGTCTTATTAATGAGTTGAACTTTATAGACATATTCATTTAATTCATTTAATTTCTATACTTTTGCAGCATAAACTACAGTGCGCAAAATGTAAAATCTGTTAAACTCAATAAAATATGATGTGTAATTAATGTTTTCATCATCTGTAGGTACTGTGTCCATCAGTTAGTGTTAGTAAGCTAACAAGCAAATAGGAGGGACTTTCAGAGTCAAAAGTTTATTTATTCCAGAAAGAGGATTGTAGGTAAAAACAAGTCATCAAGAAATAATTGCCACAATTTTTTAGCGTATCTATGGTGGAGTGAAGGGAGGATGTGAAACATTACACCTTTACAGCTCATGTTTGCCATCTGCTGACAGAATTGTGAATTACAAGTGGTTTGAATCAATAGTTGATACATATTGCGTTCAAATTTTTGCTTTTGTTTCACCTCTGAACCCATTAGGAAAATTTTAAACATGTACTTCCATGAAAAGCACTGTATTTCACAATTTATTGACTACTTAAAGGAAATTATTTCCTTAACAAATACATTTATTTCAAATAGTTCCTCTGTATTGAAGCAATTTTAATTCTATTGACAATGAAATTGCAAATTTGTATTTCAGTATGTTTATGTATATCAAGTGAGTTTCATCAATAATATATTTTAAAGGGATACTGAATTAAAATTATTATTTTATCAAATGTTCATGTATATAATTTGCTTATCATTACACTATAGTGAGAAGGAGCTGAAATTAATCATACTACTATCATCAAAGAGGACAAAAATTATTTTCAGATAACTAGGACTAAAACATCCTTCAATTTTTATTCATACTTTTTTCTACATTTTTCTCTTATATTCTGGTTCTACCTCATTATTCAAGAATACGATTTAAGAATTGCTGGTCTCAAGTTCAAATTTACAGTCTTAATCATATTGAATTAAGGATACCTTATCTGAGGCATTAACCATGGATTTAAAGAAATATTACTCAACAGTTAACATAGGGCAGTCACTCAATATAGCTACATAGTAGTACATTGTCATTATCTTGTTAAAGCCTCACAATATCACCACACTTTTTAAAAAGTAGGGAGTTAAAGTTTAAAAACACTAAGCAAGTCGTCCAAGGTGACAGAGCCAGAGTTTGTGCTCATATGACCTGTCTCTAGTCCCTGGTTCCTACTAGTCATATTTCTGGAATTATTTTCTGCAAGATCACAAGCACTCGTGTTTTGGCTAAAACCAGTGAGTGTTTTGTTTTGTTTTGTTTTGTTTTGTTTTGACACCTTCCTAAGCCTATTAAAATGGTAATATTTACAAGTCTTATTCCCACCTTAATATTTTTCAGCAAAGCCCTATTAAACTAG